>PVIR01007983.1:0-58462 GCA_004026965.1 Petromus typicus
GGAATAAAGATAGGAAAGAAAGAAGTTAAACTGTCATTATTTGATAATGACATAATACTCTATATAGAAGATCCTAAAAGCTTAACCAAAGGACTGCTAGACTTAATCAGCAAATTTAGTAGCAGAGAGGGGTAAAAAGTCAATGCTCAAAAATCAATACCCTTTTCTACACAAACAACAGACTCACTGAGAGAGAAATTGGGGAGTCAGTTCCTTTCACAATAGCATACAAGCCAATGAGATATCTAGGAATCAGTCTAACAAAGGAGGTGAAAGACATCTATTCTGAAAACTACAGCACTGTTAAAAAGGAGATTGAAGAAGATATCAGAAAATTGAAAGAATCCTTTTTTCCTGAGTAGGAAGAACCAATATCATCAAAATAGCTATAGTACCACAAATACGATATACATTCAATGCAATCACAATTGAAATCCCAACAGCATACTTCACAGAACTAGAGAAAATAATTCAAAAATTAATCTGGAGCTACAAGAGCCCTAGAATAGCAAAAGTGGTTCTACGGTAACAAGGACATGACAGGGGATATCACAATTCTCAGCTTGAACCTATACTACAAAGCCATTGTGATAGAAACTGTATGGTACAACAAATAACAGACCTGAAGATCAATGGAATAGATTAGAAGATTCAGACAAAACTCCAGCTACACTAAGCCACCTCCTCATTGACAAAGTAACCAAGTATCCTCAATGAGGAGAAAAAATAGCTTCTTCAACAAATGGTGCTAGGAAAACTGGGCTTTAACTTGCCAACGACTAAACCTAGATCTGTCTCTCTTACCATGCACTAAACTAAAATCAAACTCAATTAGAGGCCTAAATATTAAAACAGAAACACTAAACCTGTTGCAAAACAGGTTAGGTAAAACTCCTGGAGACATCAGTTTAGGGAAAGATTTTTTGAACAAAACCTGCATAGCATAAAAACTAACAGAAGGAATCAACAAATGGGATCTCATCTTACTAAAAAGCTTCTGCACAGCAAAAGAAATCACTGACAGGGCCGGGGATTTAGCTCAGTGGTTCTGGTGCCTGTCTTTTTTTTTTTTTTTTTTTTTTAGGTTTTTTGAGACAGGGTCTCGCTTTTGTGGTTCAGGCTGGCCCTGAGCTCAGCCTCAAACTCACATCACAATCCTCCTGCCTCTGCCTCCCGAGTGCTGGGATTACAGGCGTGAGCCACCACGCCCGGCACTGTGGTATGTGGTACTGGTTGAGGGTCTCCACCCCCAGTATTGTTATGTGGTTACTGGGGAATCGAACCCGGGCCCTTGCGCTTGCAAGACAGGCGCTGGAACCACTGAGCTAACTCCCCGGCCCTCTGGTGCCTGTCTTGCAAGTGCAAGGACCCGGGTTTGATCCCCGGTAACCACATAGAGTACTGGGCATGGAGACTCACACCCACTAGCAATCAGCACCACACATCACAATGCCGGGCATGGTGGCTCACGCCTGTAATCCCAGAACTCGGGAGGCAGAGGCAGGAGGATTGCTGTGATGTGAGTTTGAGGCTGAGCTCAGGGCCAACCTGAACTACAAAGCAAAACCCTGTTTCAAAAAGCAAAAAACAAAAAACAAAAACAAAAGAAAAACAAAAAAAGAAAAACCACTGACAGAGAGAAAAAGACAACCAACAATATGGGAAAAAATTTTACCAGCTGTTTCTCAGACAAAGGGCTACTATCTAGAATATATAGCTTTTTTAAAAAAAAAATCAGCCCATTCAAATTTAAAGATTCAATTCAAAAATGGGCATCTGAAATAATGAACAGACACTTTTCAGAGAAACAAGTAAAAGCAGCTAAGAAGTATATGAAGAAATGTTCAACATCACTGGTCATTCAAGAGATGCAGATGAAAACAACACTGAGATTTCATCTTACTCCACCAAGAATGGCTGCTATCTTGAAATTAACTAGCACCAAATGCTGGCAAGGCTGTTGATAGAAAGGAACCCTTCTCCATTGTTGGTAGGAATAAAATTTGTACAACCACTGTAGACATCAGTGTGGAGATCCCTCAGAAAACTAGGATTAGAAGTCTCATTTGACCCTGCTATTCCCCTGTTAGGTATGTACATGAAATAATTAAAAGATTCATATCACAGCGACATATATGCAGCTATGTTTATAGCAGCTCATTTTGTGGTAGCTAAATCTTGAAAACAACCCAAATGCCCATCAACAGGAGACTGGATAAAGAAGATGTGGTTATTTTATAAAATGAAGTATTGCTCTGCCATAAAGAAGGATAAGTTTGAGTCACTCATACTCAAATAGACCTACCTTGAGGACATACTCATAAGTGAAATAAATAGATCATAGAAGGGTTAATACCATATTTTCCTCTTATATGATAAACTGAAGCTGTAAATGAGTTCTAGAATGTATGATAGATATTGTGAAATAGAAAATATTCAAAGGGAAAAGAGGGTAGGGAGAAGTAATGAAAGGAAAGAAAAAATATGATGATTAAAAAAGGAAATAAAGTTTATGTATATAGGGGGTGGGGTGTTGTAGGATGGGCAGGGGAATGGGAAAAATGAGAATTAAATCATATCATATACTAGCAAAAATTCTCAGTGTTGAATGTGATCCTGATGTGCATGCAAAATGTATCATTAAAGATTCAAATCTTAAAACAAAGAGAGGTTACTTTGAAATGCCCACAGAATCTATAGGGACTTCATGCTAGTGAGAAATAAGAAACTAAGTTTCAATTAATGCTGAAATATCAAGAAAACAAAAAAACATTTATGTAGCTAATCTCTGTCAGTGTTCCTGTTCCCACCTAACAGCCTGAGCTTAGTTACTTAACCTCTTTAAATTTCAGTTTCTGGTATCTAAAGCAAGGAATTTAATGGCATAATGTATACGTATATGAAGTCCTCACCATAGTGCCTAATAAATAGTAAGTGCTCACTACAATGTTAGTTACCATAATCTCCATCAACCTGAGGGACAGACTCACCAGAAGAACAAAAAAGAGCAAGAGAAAGGCCATACATACGCACAAGCCAAGGACTAAAATCTGAAACCCAGCTAGGAGGACCATTGGTTTAAAGTACAAAATAAAATTTTTATATTTTCTAGAACCAAAAAGATTTATATCTTATACAATGCTGAAACTAATTTTACTTTCAAAAATTTTAATTATGCATTCTTTGTTTTTATCAGTTACATTAATGGTGTTTAGAATATCTGTTGGCTAAATTCAGATTTAATATCTTGGTATTTTAAATGTTACTTATGATTTGAATCTACTATGCTATATGGTGTTACTTTTTTCTTGAGTTAACAGGTGAGTTTATTATATAACAAAGTTGAACCAAAAATATCTCTGTCTTCAAAGACAAAATGAGACATAATTTCAATTATAACCACATAGCATCTAGTTGGTAAGTCAATGCCCAGAAAAAATGCAAAAACAATGACATTAAAGCTCTACCCACAATAACCATTTCTGAAATAATATCTAGAGTCAGTCCAATTCTTAGAAGAGTTTCTAAGTTAAAACAGAAGTTTCCATGGCTATGATATTATTGAGGTGTCAAAATTCTTGCATAGCCAAAGGGCTGAGATGTAGTTACTAAAACCAAAGAACCGAAATCAAGTTTGGACACTGAAGGTAGGTCAAAAAAATAAATAAATAAAAAACAGTGAAAACAAGAAACCTTTTCTCACCTACTCACCTGGATTCAAATTCTCAAAATAGTAGTATCGCTGCTTATTAGGATTCCTTTTCCTCTGCATAAAAACCCAATTTTTAAAAAATCATCCTCTGTCCAAGTCCAGTTCTGGGCCTCCACGTATTCCACAGCCTGAAAGTTTGAGGGGAGGATGATAACAACAAAAAAGAAAGGGAGGAACACAGGAGGGGAAACTGAAGTCGCAGCTAGTGCAGAAGACAAGATTTTAGAATGAAACTTTAAAAGGTGATTCTAAGGGTTATACTAGCTTAATGTTTATGACCAGAATCTAGAGCACCAAAAGGCTGGTGTAAGGTTAGGAGTTAGCATAAAACTCTATAGGCAAAATGAAAGAAATCAACACAGGTGGATAATTTGGCTTACATAAGCCAAGTCATTGTCAGCATGGCTACTGTATTCACGGCTGCCACCGCCATGTGGCTAGAAGTCATAACACACGGCTCTGCGCACACACAGGAGCTTACATCTGTTAGGTGTCTGTGCTGCAAGTAATGAGAGACCTGGCCTTATAGGCAAGATAGGCAGATTTGCTCGATAATGCACCCCAGTGTAAGCACAGAGACAGATTTCCACCTGCATGCAAAATCTGAAGTCTCCCCAAATCCAACAGCAGGGAGAAATCTAATACTGATGTCTCAATTTTCTCTTGGAAATGGCTTTTGCTCCCAACAGGGAAACCCACATAGAATATACATTGGGAAATAAAAGGTCTTGGGCTCTTTTTATACAGTATTTTTTTGTACATTTAAAGAAGTCACCTAACTAGACTGTGTTTCAGGTTCTGTTACATGGGTTTGAAATCAGTTCTCTCACATTTGTAAAACTAAAATACCCAGCCAAATACTAAATTACTGAAATTAACTCCTAAATGCCATTTGGGGTCTTAAATTAACCAGTATCTTTGAAATGACTCAATTTATGGGCATATTGACATAGTATTATGTTGCCCTGTAATGTACTTTAAAATAATCAATGTATATAGTATGAAACCATGTGGGTATTACTTCAGATAAACTTAACCCATGTCTAGCCAACAGTGTAGAAACCAGGGTAGTATGTAAAAGTCTGTTCCCAAAAGCAGTTGCCATAATAGCTTGCCATCCACATTTCAATCAAAACCCAACACTTTGCTATTCACTTAATGAATATCAGTGGTGGCTTTTCACTGGTAAAAATAGTGGTCTGGTGTAGTAAAATTTTAGTAAATACAATTCTAAATTTTAGGAATGGAGCATAATGACTAAATTAAAGGTATTCTGTGTGTGGCATATTAGTCAGGCTCTAATCAGTAGGACACAATACCTGACACCCACTTAAAGGAAGAAAAGTTAATTTGCCTCAGTTTCAAAGGTTTCCAGTCCAGCAGTGGCTGACTCCAAGGCAGGAACTCCTGGTGGAAAGCCATAGCAGGGCCAACCCCCTTAGTTCACGGCAGCAGAAAAGGAAAATAGAGCCAGAGAAGGAGCGATGGACCAGAAATAGGTCCCCAAAGTCATGTCTCCATGACCTTTCCAGACACAAGAAGTCTGTCTCACCAATTCTCTGGGAATGTCTCAAGCTAATGAAATTGATTCAAACAAGCTTAACAACCATAAATAGCTTGTTAAATAGGAGTATAAAATGCAATGAGACCATTGCCCTCATCTAAGGAGTACTGCGTTTAACCACTAGTTTAGGAGACTTGTTTGCCTACTAAAGGACATTGTCCTACTGATGAAATACAATCCAGTTGTCTCAGATATACTCTCTGGGGAACACAAAGATAGGAATATGTTGAAGTACAGAAAAGAAGGAAGATATGGTACCTCCCTTAAGCAGCTCATACAATAGGTTCTTCATTCACATTACACAGCTGGTTGTATGTGCAATTTTATGCTGGCCTCCTTATTAATACTTATTAAACACAATCTGTATGTATGGGAACTTTGATTTGAAAGCTATACTGAGGTTATTGGAGTGTATATAGTCTCACCAATTTCTAACATCTCTAGCAGCTACTTTTACCTAACAAAAAAGAACTGAAAAGTTTTTGTCTAGCCAACTGGTTCATCATGCATAGCTACTAAGACTACATTAATGTGATTTCTTATTCAATGGTCATCAGAGAGGACCTAAATCTGATTTAACAACCCAGTGTTTTGTCTTATAGCAGAATCACAATTCAGATAAAAGCTTGCCTTTAGTATCTTTCAGAGTTATATCTAGCTTACTTCTATCTTCTTTCTGCATCTATTTTTTGCTTTGTAAAAGATTCTGTAAATACTCATTAGATAGCTGCTAAGTGTAAGGTACCATTCTGGGTTCTACCAGAAGCATAATAATATCTGACCTGTGATTGGTGGGCTTAAGGAACGTTCAGGAAATGAAGAAGTACAGTGAAAGTAAAGCAACACTACAGTCAGGAGACCCATGCTCTCATCCTGATACTCAGTAGTGCTTCCATGGGCAAGCCAGCCTGGCTCTCTGCATATCAGCATTTCCTTTGACAGCAAAGGGGAAGGCGTCTCATCCAGTATTTTACATGGTAGCCAACTATATTATCTTTCAAGTTTCTTCCTTTTTTTTTTTTTTTTTTTTTTGAGACAGGGTCTCTCTTTGTGGTACAGGCTGGCCCTGAGCTCAGCCTCAAACTCACATCACAACAATCCTCCTGCCTCTGCCTCCTGAGTGCTGGGACGATAGGTGTGAGTCACCAGCCCAGCACTGTGGTATGTGGTACTGGTTGCTCCTAGTCGTTAATCTCCACGCCCAGCATTGTTATGTGGTTTCCGGGGATCGAATCCGGGTCCTTGAGCTTGGAAGACAGGCGCCGGAACCACTGAGCTATATCCTCTGCCTCCAAGTTTCTTTCATTTTAACCACCTATGATTCTGTTATCAAAAGCTGTTAACTTATTTCTTCTAAGTTCCAGTTATTGTCAGTTCTCAGGATAAGGAAGATGAGGAAGCTATGGTCTCTCCTCTAAGCAGCACATACAACAGTGAAAAAAGCAAAGAGGAAATAATTAAAGTAATATCATCATTGCTTATACAATGTTATTATCGTCTCCATTTCACTGAGAAATATTCAAGAAGTTTAACAATCCTGCTGTTGTACACTCTCATCAGGTGGCTGATATAAATAGTAAGAGTCTAAGATCCTAGAGGAGACAAAAGCCATCACAGTGGAGCCAAATAATTTTGACTTGAGTCATAAAGCTGGAGTTTGATATCAAATATCATTTAAGAAATAGAACAAGGTTTTACTGAAAAGTATATGCATTGTTATTTCTTCTGAAGTTCTTACCATTAGAGTTCTCTAGACAGCATAATCATAAAATTTTGATAATTTCACCAGAAAAGGATAATTCTATCAATTTTTAGGAAGCTTTTGTTCATATTATCATAGATTACCTTACATAATACACAGGGTAGGTAAGTTTTAGTAGTCTCAGAAAAGGATTGATATACTTGTTTTTAGCTCTCCTTCCAACTACTTCCATCAAATGTCTTAGCCAGAATTTCCAAATCCAAGTCATCCTCTGTCTTACTCTCCTTTCCACCACAAGGACCTCCAACTAATCTTCTCTCTACCAAATTTCTTCTCAGGTGAAATCATTACTTCTATTTTCCTGTTGGCTATTTATTCTTCAAACTGTACAGGTAACTTTAGTTCCTTCTCTACAGTCCCTGCTGCTCTTTCCCTTTTGAACCTGCGGTACAAGACATATATACCATCATTTTTGTGTATACAATGAAGTACTGTTAAATTCATGCATAGTGTCAGACAGCCAGTCTATAAAACTCTTCATGTTGCAAGATGAGAACCCCAAACTCTGAACAACTTGCTTTGTTCTCTCCCATCCACTGACAACTACCCTTCTAGGTTCTACTTCTATGGATCTGACTACTCTTAAAGGTACATCATATCAGTGGAATCATGCAGTATTACTCTTTATATAACTTTTATTTCATTTAATACAATGTCTTAAGATTTCATCTTTATTGTAACATGTTTCAGAATTTTCTTTCATTGTAAGGTTGAAAAAATATTTCACTACACAAGTATACCACATTTCCGTCCATTTTTCTATTAATGAACATAGATTATTTCTACTTTTTAACTATTGTAAATAATGTTACAGTGGACATGGGTATGTGAACATCTCCTCATAATCTTGTTTTCAATTTGGGGTGTATAAACCCAGAAGTGGGGTTGCTGAGTCACTATTAATGGCATTTTTAATTTTTTGAGGAGCCATGATACTGTTTTCTATAGTCTACAGTGTCTCTTCCCTATGTTCCTTCACGTTAGCCCTACTGTCAATCCAACTGAACTTTGGTACTTGTCCTGTGTACCACCTCAGCCCCTCTAAACTCTTCTCCTATTCCAATCCACAGAGCACACGACTGCCAGACTACTTTTCCTTTAACTACAGTTCTACTATAATTTCTCTGGGAAAGAAGTCACTGGTTACTTTATCTGACCATTGAAGAACTAACTCTTTGATCAGGTTTTCAAAATGTGACTTTATTCCAGGATTCCACTAGATAATGCTCTACTTTATCATGTCCTCCCTCCTTTGCCATGCTCTCTGCCTTCCTAGACAGATCAGCTCACTGTCTTCCTATACAGGTTAGCTGCACCTGCTGAAACTCTTCCCTCTCAGAAAGTTTAATTATGGCGTGGTCACTCAGTAGCCAAAATGCAACTTCGAAGTCTAAGTTTCTATTAGTCCCTGATACCTCTCCATAGCACAGGCAACCTGCTCCCAGAAACATATACTGCTCTAATAATTTAATATTAAATGTCTTTCTGCTACTTTGAAATCTCTGAAAGGCATGGGCAGGGTCCGTTTTCATTTGTTGCTAAAACCCCAGCACTCTCTGCTCCTGGAACTACAATAAACAGGAAAAAATTTAATGTTAAATGTTGAATGCTTCATATTTTCTAAATATGAATTCTATTGTCCATGTCAAAACTTTAGTATTCGATCAAGTACATAAATAGACTCTGGAGATATTCTGAGATGTATAGCAGGGGCGTTGATTATTGAGTCTGACTGTGTTTATTGATCAGACCAAAGAGATAATGGCAAATATCATCTTCCCTTGTGGCCATACAGACTCAGCCACCACTGGAATTCATATTGGGCCCTCTGCAATTAACTCTCTTTCCTTTAATTATAGTTTTTGATATCCAAATGGTCTATGCTAAGAAATAAATTGTGATTATCTAATTAATGTAGAAGTCTCATGGAAATAAATTGAAGGAATATTCTTTAGGAGCCAGCATGTTATCATCTCGATGAGAGGTTTATAACTTATCTCCTTTTTAATTGCTTTGTTTTATTATTGTTTTCCTGCTCTATTGGACAGAATACAATAAAAAGAATCACTACTTTTGCCAGAGAGAGACAACATAAAAAATAAGCTAAAATAGGAGAGAACTCTACATGCATGGTGTGATTTTAAAGTAAAATTATAACGCATAATAAAACTCAAAATGAGTTGCAGCTGTGGTTTGAAAACCTTAAATGTATCATTGAAGAGAAAATTGACTAATAAACAATCTCCCCCACACTAACAAATCAGTGTACATATGCAAATAAAATTAATTCATGTCGTAAAAGGCTAAAAAGAAATCCATAAAATATGTACGGTAGTCAGCTGGCATTTTTCCTGAATAACGGGAGGAAAGAGGCAGAGTAGAAGTCCTGATCAGCAATGGCCAGGAAAAAGCAGGGAGAGTGATGGGATTAGTGAGCTGGGAAGCGGTGAGGGGAAGCTATGCCAGGAAGTGGCAGTGGCAGCACAGTGAGCAGCCACAGAGTGGCTGGTCACCACAAGGGTGACTCAGAACCACAGAGAGGAGAGAGGCGCAGGCCCAGGAGCAAAAGCACTTAGCAACGTGACCCTAAAATTCCAGATTTCTGTCTTGACCAGAGCAGCATTTTAAAGGGGCCATTTGGCCTGAATATAACTCTTTTTTTTTTGTCTCCAATATGGTGGCAAGGCCTTAAGGTCATGCTCTGCATTTGCCTCATGCTTGTACACACTAACAATATCACCTAGTGTGTGTTTAAGGAATCAGTGAAATTTGTACTGAGATATCTTGGAGTCCCTACTGAATGAGTAATTCAGTGCCGTAATTCAGTACTGTATAATCTGAGATATAGTCAGAGCCCTTACATTCTCCAGTTTGCCTGGAGCAATCCCATTTGACAACAACAGTACCAACATGGTTCTCTCTTTCATCCTCAAAGTGCTCAGAATTTGAACAGAAATGTTTTGAAGAATCTGTGTAGTCATCTAGTCTTTGGTACTGCTGGCCTTTCCGTTGCTGTGCACAGTATCTGATACCCATAATTTGAGGGAAAGTTTTATGTTCCCTCGTGTTTTCGAAGGATTTAGTCTCAAACAGCTGGGTCAGAGCCGGATGGGAAAACCTGGAGGAGAAAATTTACTTAGCTCATGGTGCAGAGAAGGAGAACACAGAACAGTCCCAGAGAGGAGGGACAAAGGGCCATATAATACCAAAGGTCACTCCTCTGTGACCCATCTAGACATGCTCACGGATGCCTTTCACTACACTTCTAGGGGTTTCCAAGCCAATCGCACTGAAATTTAATCATAATTATCAGAGTTCTTGTCTCAGAACTGATTTCTAAAATTCCAAAAGATCAATTTTTTTTTATTTGCCTTTCTCTCTATTTCACAGAAACAGAAAAGTGACTCTACAAATTAAAATTTCAAATATTATAGCTTTGAGTTCCAGGTAAACAAATTTAGTTGTATTTGTTCTGACATTAGTAATTATTTTTCCCTAAGAAAATCATTTTCTAAATTAATGAATATGTAAGGCTACAAAATATATAGGTACCAAATGATTTCTAGAATCGACTTCTTCCAATATAAAAGAAAGATTACTATCTTCAATATTCTGAACAATGAGTATAATAGGTCATTATGCATGGCAGCTATATTGAAAATGAACTCTTGCTACATACATGTAGATGCATGCATGTCCACGTGGAAAGATTTTGATGCTCACCAAAGCAGAAGAGATTGCATCATGGTTGTCTTACTTGGAAGTGAGTTTGTTATTGGATTTGTAGTAAAGACAAATAAGGTATATATTTTAACTTTTGTTAAAAGTTTTTGAATTGTTCCTAAAAGTAATTTTTTTCAGAGCTACTATTCAGAACTTCTTGTGCTACTAGTTGTGTTACCTGTAGGAATAAAAAACATCACTGGAAGTACCAGACAGAGCAGCTCTTCTGCCCAGGTTCACAGACTGCATCTCACCCATTCTCCTGCACATGCAGTGTGCAGCCCTGATTCCAAAATCACTCTCCTATTTTACACAAAGACTGCCTGTGAATAAATCACCATATTTTATATCATAACTTTTTAATTGGCACTTTTCAAAGAGAAAAGCATTTCTCTGAGAGAAAAGTATTAACCTTCACAAGGTGTGCAAAGAGAGTAGTGGATTCCAATTACTGCTGTCAGAAATTGTCTGCTATTTCTAAGTTTAAAGAAGCAATAACAAGTATTTACAAATCAGATTTGAAGTGCAAATGCACACACTGCCTTCATTTTCATCGTTTTATTCAAGAGATCAAAAAATTTATAAAACAGACCAAAGTAAGCTCAAATGTCTCTATTTTTTTGATAATTTTTTTAATCTTTATTGGTACATTACATATACACATCATGATTGCACTCCATAATGGGGATTTGTACCAGTATAACACACAACTTAATTCTCATTTTTTCCCATAGCCCTACCCACCCTACCGCCCCCCCATATACATAAAATTTGTTTCCTTACTTTTTTGTTACAATCTCATCATTTTTCCCCCTTCTCCCTATTTTACATTGAGCATTTTCTATTTCACAATATATAACATACAATTCTAGAACTCATTTACATCTTTATTTTCTCATACCAGAGAAATGATGCAATATATACCTATCTGTGCCCTATTTATTTCACTTATGAGGATATCCTCAAGGTATGTCCATTTAAGTAGAAATGATTCAAACATCATTTTTTATGGCAGAGTAATACTCCATTCTGTAGAAGAACCACAGCTTTTTTATCCAGTCTCCAGTTGAGGGACACTTGGGTTGTTTCCAAGATGTAGCAATCACAAATTGGGCTGCTATAAACATGGGTGCACATATGTCACTGTGATATGAGTCTTTTAATTCTTGTGTGTATATACCTAGCAGAGCGATGGCCAGGTCAAATGGAACCTCCAATCCTAGCTTTTTGAGGAATCTCCAAACTGATCTCCACAGGGGTTGTACGAGTCTACAGTCCCACCAACAGTGGAGAAGGGTTCCTTCTCCGCAGCCTTGCCAACATTTGCCATTGGCTGATTCTGAAATGGCAGCCATTCTATGTGGAGTGAGGTGAAATCTCAGTGTTGTTTTAAATGTCTCTAATTTTTAACTCGACCTCTAAGATACTACAACATGAAAAAATTCTGTCCTATTGTATGAATCTTGGATTCTGCTTCTTACTATGTTTAGAAAAAGTTAGTTAAAATCTGTAATGATGACTACAGATAAGAGGTTGCAGGATTCAGGAAGAAAGAAACACAGATACAAGAAAAGAAGTGATTCAGAATGAGGCAGAGACCTGAAGAGAAAAGAATAACGTGTCACCTAGAGTCCACCCAACAGCACAGCAGTAACAGAGCTGTGTACTCATTTTTAAAATGATCAGAAAGTTCCTGAACTCTGAAAGCAAGCCTTAGTAAAAGGTAACATAAACAATTTCCTGATTTATGGTCTACATAGAAGTCCAGGTCTGTGCATCCAATATCTGAGTGAAGAGATGTACTTTAAATTTCACCTCACACTATAACTACACCATCAAAAATAAAACTGCCAGACTAGCTTTAGCATAGATGCTGGGACTGGAATGGTGCGGCGCAAACAGCATTTCCATATATTTGGAATTGAGGCATCTGTTCTTTATTTCCACTATCACAATAGCTCCCAACCTTAAAAGCATAAATGTTTAGGATGATAGTGTTTTATCCAAGTACCTGCAGTTTTGTAGAATATGAAAAAAATGTTCCATATTTTGACTCAACATTTTTACTGACTGGTAATTAACCGATATCCATTGCACTTCGCTGTGAGGGACTCAGTAATAGAGTTCGGTGCTAAGGAAAGTTCCTTGATTGAATTATAAATAAATCTGAAGGTTAATTACTTGTTCTTATCATGATATTTTCTTTTGATATATGACTTTTTTTTATACAATCAACCCAAGAATTGACCTAGTGAGAAAAATATCCAGATTGCTTCCCAGGCTCTCGCTTCTAAATATTTTTGTACATTTTATTTCACACTGATACTGACATCACTGATATCGACATTTTGCATGCTGGTGGCATTCTTTTTTTTTTTTTTTTTTTTTTGAGACAGGGTCTCACTTTGTGGTTCAGGCTGGCCCTGAGCTCAGCCTTAAACTCACATCACAGCAATCCTCCTGCCTCTGCCTCCCGAGTGCTGGGATTACAGGCGTGAGCCACCACGCCTGGCACTGTGGTATGTGGTACTGGTTGCTCCTGATTGTGAGTCTCCACGCCCAGTATGGTATGCGGTTACCAGGGATCAAACCCGGGTCCTTGCACTTGCAAGTCAGGTGCCAGAACCACTAAGCTAACTCTCTGGCCCGCGGGTGGCATTCTTAATTCTAATACTTTGAGACTTGACAGTGTGTTTAAACATTGCTTTCCTTCTCCACTTCCACATCTACCATCGCGTGGATAATTGCTGTGAGCAAATTTATTCACTCAAGTCCTTTTTTTTCCCAAAAAAAGTATCCCAGGTCAATCTTGAAACTTCAAATTTAAACTAAGTCCGCACAATGCCGCAGCCCCCATTCTAGGCACTGGTTCCACTCCATGTCATGTTAGAGACACAGATGTGTGGCCTCAACAGATTTTGCATGAAATATCTCCTACTGTGACTAAAGAGAGCACATTCTCAGAAACACAAGCACCAATGACAACAGTACTCTGGCAGGGCTTTTTAAGGGGTCAGTGAAAGGAAGCATAAAAATAAAATGAAGTGTGAAGTACCAAATTTTACCAGCAGAGCTATAATCTCTGCGAGAAATCTTGGACAGTGAGTAGGGCAAATGAGTTAAAATTATGAGACAGGAAACAGGAGCATGTGCAAAGCCCTGGCCTGAGCTTGCAATTTGCAAATGTAGCCCATCACGTGCAACAGCATTCTGGGCTGAGTATCAGCAGGCATAGCTGACTTCCCTTTCCAGGACCAAAGGCTCCTATGTTCCGTCCTCACAACAGCACAGCAACATCCCAGTGGCTGGCCTTGTGAGGTGAAATGCCTTCGTAACAAGAGACTATTAAAATAAGCAAAAAATATAAAAGCAAAATTTATGACTTTCATTTTCTCATCATAAAATATCAGTACAAGTATGTAAAACTAAAATATCACCCACAGAGCAAAAGTCAATGTTTTAAAATCTAATTTTCATTGAAAATAATGTATACAAATTTGGTAGATCACTAAAGCAAAATTTCCTGCAGAGAACGGAGTATTAACAATTGCCAGCATGAGCACCACATGACTGAATGAAGCCACAAATGACCTTTTCTGAAACCTAGAACAATTGGTGCACACTCACTAACAGTGAACATGAAGAATCAAATAGTGCCACACACAGAGCATGTCTCTCCTTGACAGTAGGGCTGAAGACTCAGCACAGCAGTTCATGTAACGGCCCTGTGAGATGCACCTGTGATTAGCCCTATTTTTCACATGAGGTCACTGAGGTGAAACAGGTTGTTGCCTGACCACTTCATACACCCACTAAGGGTAGAACTCTGGTCCTAAGTGAGGTCTGTCTAAGGTAGAACCTGAGCCATATGACATCTTCTAAACCTAAAAAGTGAAAGCGAACCCCATCTTGAGAAAAAATAATCATGCAAAGTGAGCCTGAAGATCTAGTTTTTGCATGTGTTTCTTCATCCCTTGTCACTTTATTAAAATCTGTTTTCCAAAGAGAGATGACACAAGTTCCTCAAGGTAAGAGATACAAACACACACAATGTAGATTTCTATATAACAGTTGCTATCAGCTTCCAGGGTGGCTTGCTTAGAAGTAGAGTTGGTGAGAACACAGGTTACTACGGGGTTTCCATGGACAGTGGGTCACAGCAAATGACATATGATTTCTTAGTGTCCATTTCAGTGTAACATAGTGAAGGCTGAAGACATAAAACTCAGAGCTGGGAGCCAATCCCTCAGGGTTTCAACCCAAATGAGCTCAAATTCATGCCAGTATGCTAGCCTTTCTGGTTGCAATTCTCTTTTCTATGTAAAGGGAATGGCAGTCAGACATGACGGTACACATCTACAATCCCAGCACTCTGAAAGACAGAGGCAGGAGGGTTGCAAGTTTAAGCCTACCCTGGGCAACTTGGTGAAAGTCTCTCTGGATTAAAAAAAAAGAGATAACAAAGGGATGCAGCTCAATGAGAAGTCCCTAGTACAATCCCCAGGACTAAAAAAAATAAAGGAAAAACACACAATAATCATAGTCTTTTTCTTAGAGTCATCAATGAGCAAATGCTATAAAGCCTCTTGCACAGTCTTAGCATGTAGGCTCTTAAAAGGAAGAGTTTAACAGTAGGAGATGCTATGCATAAAATCATCTGAGGAGAAGATTTCATATTTTTTTCTATTTTTTTTTGAGATAGGATCTCACTTTGTAGTTCAGGCTGACTCTGAACTCACTATTAGTCAAGCAAAGCCTCAAACTCACAGTAGTCCTCCTGCCTCTGCCACCTGAGTACTGGGATTACAGGCATGAGGCACCACACCCAGTATTGTAGTATGTGGGACCAGGGATCAAACTTGGGACTTTGTGCTTGCCAGGCAGATGCCAGAACCATTGAGCTAAATGCCCCACCCAGAAGATTTTTAAAACTATGTATATTCACTTCTTCAATAGTAAATGTTCAAGCTTCAAAAGCTCAATCCAAGGAATATTTCTGAGGTACTGAAATAGTGTACTAGTATTGTCCAAGATCCTATTAAAGCCACCAGAAGCAGAATGGAAACAGTAGAAATATTCGGCATAATAATAATGACATTGATAGAAAATTAAGACACATATTCTGTGTTCTTTTGGAAGAAGGGGAAATTTATAAAGAACACAACAAAGGATAACCAGATTCATTATTTTCTAGGAAGAAAAGGCTCCGGTCAGTTCCTGAGCAAGGTGAAAAGTATAGAAAACTAAGCTAACAGAGTCGACTTTATTAGAAGCCAGTAAGTCAACAAAACATAAATGTGTGGGTTAGATTTGCTGTCATGTCCTGGGGTTTCTCAGAGAGTTTATTTGATTAGAATGAGAACGAATAATCTTTGATGAAACTAAGGTTTATTAACAATCTGTACCAAAACCATGAAAGCATCTCTGAAAGATTACAAAGTCTGATTCCTACCCCACATGTATCTTTAACTGTGATTTTGTTTATTTGTAAAATAGGAATGCTTTTTTAAAATGAATAATGTGTCATTTATTATCCCTAAAATTCACGTGTTGTACAAGCAATCGTGATCTGTTATCTCTCCTTCATTAGTCTCCTAATCGTATTCTCTAGCTGAGGAGACTTTGGCATTGAACTATATTGGAAACCATTAAGTTTGTCTAAACTTCACAGCCAATGAGGTTAATTCCATTTTTAAGAGATTGGTTTGGACAGCCAAAGACACGAAACAGCCTAGCAGCATATTGATGTCACTAACCCTAGTGAGAGCAAGGGGATCTAGTACATTTCATTAAGCATAATTGAAACAGAAAACCTACAACGAGAAACTTAACAAGAAACATTGTATAAATTGACTTTCTGGAGTGTATTCTTTGCACACAGTCTGCTTCCATTAATTTTAATGGACATAACTCATTCATATCAGCTGAAGGATTTCACTTGCCTCTGTGTAAAAATGGCTACATAAAGATGCCTATGAAGAAAAATGGAGTTGCTGCCAAAGAGTGCCTGGATAATAAAGTATAATTAGAGTTAGTTAAATCTAAGTCCTCACTTAGAATAAATGAAGAATTTTCAAACTAAGTAAATTGTTTTTTTGAAAAACAAAACACCTAAGAAAATAATATTCGGGTCAGGCACAGTGTATCCTGGATGTTTTTCTATCCACAAGCCAGTTCTCCCACTCATTTGAACTGTGAATTTGAGGGTAGAAATTGTGACTCCCAGTGCTATACATACACTGTGAGTCTATTTCACAAGTGGCACTCTGCAACTTTTTGTGAATTAAAATGAAACATCTAGTGTTCTTAAAATTCTGTCCAAATGCTCACTCCTCCATGGTGCACATTAATCCTTCCAGCTGGAACATCCCCTCACATGCTTAAACCCAGTCTTCAGTCTTTAAACTCCCAAACCCCACAAATATTAGGAATTTTTTCATGGTTCCCCCCAAGACAATATCAGTGGATCAGCATAGTTGCACAATCTTTTATATTCTTAAAACTTATTGAAGACTCCCAAAAGATTTTATTTTTATATACCTTCCCTATCACAAACAATGCCATAAATTACAATTGGAAAATTTAAATATTTGTTGGTTCATTAAAATAATAATAAACTCATTGCATATTAGCTTAAATAAAATATTTTAATCTTTAAAACAATATATTCCCCCACCAAATAGTGAGTTGCGTGGCATTTGTTTAACATATCATATATCTCTGTTGTGTCTGAATTAATAAAGAAGAGGCAATATCTGATTTCCAGTACCTATTTCTGCAGTCAATATACTGCAAAATATCATTTTGGTTGAAACATCTGAAAAGAAATTCACTTTATATAACATGTACTTGCAAAAGGAAGAAGTATTTTGAGAGTCCTTTCAGTAACTGTGAGTACTCCTCTGTATGATGCCAAAATTCTATAAATGTTAGTTTCTACATGTTGGTTGCAATGTGATATCTGAAATTATTAATATAATTTTTAAACTCAAGTTATTGTTCTATTTTGTACTCTGAAAATCTATCCACGGTTTTATAACATCAAGCATCAATAATTTTTCTAATTCTTCAGATAATTCCAGTGTGTAATTAAGTCTGAAAGTTATTGTTCTAAAATTTATAGTCAGAGCCACAAAAATTGAAAAATATTTATCTTCCTCCTTCCACCAACACTAGCTGTCATAATACTCCCTTCCTCCTACTCTGGATGTAAAACAGGAAGAAGTTGGAGATTAGGAGGAGGAAAACAAGATGACATTAGGTAAAATTAAGCAGATGCATTACAAGTACCTATTATTTTGTGAATGCCTATTGCTTTATCTGCATACATATAACTTTTCCTCAACTATGTAAGATTACATTGCTGTGCTTCTTTATCATCAAAATATTTCAGGGTATGTATGTATCTCAAAAATAAAGGACATATATCAGTAAAGTGGTCAAAATCAAAGCCAAATACCAGATTCTAGCAAAGATGTGGGCAAAAGGAAGTCTTTGCTAATGGTAATACAAAATGCACAGATCACTTTAGAAGACAAAAGTTCTTACAAAACTATAATAATTCTTGACGTTTGTTTCAGTATTGAAAACATATCCACATAAAAACCTGGAAATGACTGTCTACAGCAGCTTACTATGAAGCAATACTAGGAAGCAACAAAGATGTCTTTTAGCAAGTGAATGCCTCAACTCGGTACATCCAAGCGCTGTGCTATTTCTTCACATATAAAGAAAATAAAGGACACACAAAGACATAGAAGAAACTTTAATCCATATTGCTACGTAAAAGAAGTCAATCTGAAATTCTACATACTACATGATTCCAACTGTATGGCATCCTGGAAAAGGCCAAGTTATGGAGAAAGTAAAAATATTAGTGGTTACCGAGGATTAGAGAAGGAAGAGGGTATAAAATATCAGAGTTCAAAGGTTGTTTGGAGCAATTCACCTTATATGTCTGTGGATACTCATTATTCTATTTTTTACTACTAATTTTGATGTACCTATTTTTAAAAATATTAATCTTGCATAGTTAACTTTATGAATATGGACATAAAAACAAACAAACAAAACCAAAATTACATAATATTTCCAGTGTCAACTCCATTCCATTATTTATCTCTTTTTGTTCACTTTCCTTTGCCTTTAGTAGTGACTTTTATATTATTTTATTTACTATTTTTAGTTGTCTGTGAAAGTATTGATGGAATAAAAACTATTTGGCCATTACCAAAGATAGAACTCTTCTATCTTATTGAATTTGGTCAATATTTAAAATAGTAAAATGCTCTTTATCAAAAACGGTTATATTTGTCTTTTAATTGTTCATTCATCCTTTATTAACAGATTCATTGTGTTAAGCACTGTACTGAGTGCTGTCATGAAATCAAAAGAAAAGAAAGTAAACATGAAAGAATTAAAAGTGACCTTGTTCTCAAAAAAAAGTCCTATGTGAAACAGAAGACACAGATTCATGAAAGTTAAGCAACATACAACATTCCATGTGATCTAGTACCAAATATAAATATTTTAATAGAAAATAGTGCTTTTTTTTTTTTTTTGGTCAAAATATGGTCCATGAGTAAGCACCATCAGCAACCTCTAGGAATTTCCAGAAATTCAGACACTCAGACTCAACCTCAGACCTTCTGACTCAGATTCTGCACTTTTACAAGAACACTTGATGACTCTTGTTAACATTAAAGTTAAATCAAGAAGCATTATTCTAGAAATTAAGAAGAAAGGACTCCTTGCAAGAAGTTTTCAGGAAGACTTCCTATAGGTTATGAGATTTTAGGTCCTGGACGGTCTGAATGATAGAAAAGAACCTTTCTATTGGCAAATACAGGAGCAGGTGGGGAATGACTTCAAACTAAGGGGTAGTTAATACAATACTGAAGATACATGAAACTTGTATTATGTTTTTATCTTCAGAATAGAGAGATCATAGCTACGTGAAGCTTAGAGTGAAAGGCCGCTATCATCTTACATAACTAGATGCCTAAAAGGTAGGTCAGTTCCATGAATGGGAAATCCAGGAATTAATAAAATCTACCAGTTCCCTCCATTTTGGGCTGTGTTATTCCCAGTTCTTCAGTATACCGACTCTTACCATAGGTGGGTTCCCTCTTAGCTTCAAGGTATCTGCCTCAGTTTCAGGTGCTTCACAAGGCATTAAACAGGTCCACTTTGTCTTGTGTTCTTCCTTTTTTGATAACTCCTCAAGATTCTCAGTAGATTTACATTTGTGTCTAGTTACACAGAACATTGCCTATTGGACGTAGTTGGATCAGTCACTCGGGAAATGAGTCTGACCACTCTTAACAGGAGAAACAGAAGGTCTCACTCACTGCTGGTGGAAATACACAATGAAAAAAGTCACTTTTGAGGGAGGTTGGTAGTTTCTTACAAAATTAAATATATTTTCATCACACAGTCCAGTAATTGCACTCCATGATATCAGGCAATCAAGAGTTACTTCCTAGGCTGAGGAACAGCCAATGTTCTTTGAGAAAGATTCACTCTGGGAGAGAATGAGTAAAAATCAAGAAATGGCTTTTGAGTCCTAGAATTGTATGTTATATATTGTGAAATAGAAAATGCTCAATGTAAAATAGGGAGAAGGGGGAAAAATGATGAGATTGTAACAAAAAAGTAAGGAAACAAATATTATGTATATGGGGGTGGTAGAATGGGTAGGGCTATGGGAAAAAATGAGAATTAAGTTGTGTGTTATACTGGTACAAATCCCCATTATGGAGTGCAATCATGATGCATATATGTAATGTACCAATAAAGATTAAAATATTTTTTAAAAAAAGAAATGGCTTTTGATAACACTGCAAGAATCTGCCACCTCTCGATTTTCTTTTATTGAGTCTCCCTCTATAATCAGGCTTCTGTATTTGAAGAAAGAAATTAGAGCCAGTAAGTTAATAGGTAAACATATAGAAAGATGGAGAACATAATCATTTAGCTCTCCTTTAATGGTACTGCTCCTCTAATCCACTTTTTTACATCATGCTTTAAAGAACTTTACAGATTCTAATTTGAAGAGCATCACTGTAATATTATTATTACATAATAATACATAATGTAGCTGTGCTACACTAATAATGTTCAAATTCAGGCGCCCTTTTAATGGGTTTGGATTTGCTTTTCAGATACAGATGATAACACTTAGGATTTATTGACTGACATCTGGTTAATTAAATGTCTATTTCCTCCTGCCTGTTAAAGGTATCATAAGACAACACTGGGAGAATAAATAGAGTGCAGCTAAAGAATAGGACTAACCTTGAAACTTTAATTAAAACTAAAACAAAAGCAATATCCTGAGAGAATTGTCTGCCTCTATCTGGCATCTGTCTATATGTCTGAGCTTCTATTTTCAAAATTTCTGGTTTTTTTTCTTTATTTTCTAAAACTGAAAGTTCCTTAGATATCTCTTTTTGCAAATTTTACCACATTTGGCCTTCAAGAAAGCTACTGCTCCCAAGACATTAAGACATTGTCCCTCCTACCTTAGTCTACACAGGAACTCTACCTGGTGTTCAAGTCTCTGCAGCACAAGGAAAGGACAAGTCACAGGGATCGGCCCAGAGAGGCCACCTTGTCTGACAACAGCTATGAGGCAGTGGCTTTAAGCCAATAGGAATGGCTGAGTCAGTTAAAGCAGTTAAAATTATAAACTTTGTGCTTTGTTTCAAAGAGGAAAACAAATCCTCTTTGCTCTTCCCCAAAGTCTAAAGGTCAGATATTATGGGAAGGCTAACCTCAATGATGGGAGGATGTTCTAAACACTTTCTTTGTCTTGGAGAATTCCTTCTTTCCCTTTCTTTCTTTGAACACTTTCCTCTTCTCTACTAGTCTCCCTTTTACTTTTATGTCACCTTTCTTTTTAAATTTTTTATTGATTTTTTTAAAGATCCCTCATACAAGAGAAAACATAATATTTGACATTCTGAGTCTGGTTTATTTCACTCACCAGCTCCCTTTTTTCCTGCACATCACATGATTTTATTCTTCTTTATGGCTGAATAAAATTCCCTTGTGTATGTATGGCACAATTTTTTAATCTGTTCATATGTTCACAGGCATTTAGACTGTTTTAGCTCAGCTATTGTGAAGTGCATTGAAGTAAACCTAAATATATTCATGTATCTCTATATTAAGCCAATTTTAATTTTCCAATTATTTTACATAGTGGTAAATCTGGATCAAATGGAAGCCCTATTTTCAGTTTTGTGAGGAATGTTTGTGTCAAACTTCACAATGGATGTACTAATTTATATTCCTACCAAGTGTAGAAGAGTTCTTTTTCCCCTACATCTTCTACATTTATTGCTTTGGGAGGGTTGTTTATTTCTGTATTCTTAATGATACCCATTCTGACTAGGATGAGACATAATTTCATTATACTTTTGATTTACATATTCCTGATAGCTAAAGATGCTGAATATTTTTCATATGCTTACAGGCCATTAGTGCATACTTCTATCTTTGAGAGGTATCTGTTCAATGCATTTGCCCATTTATAGATTGAACTATTTCACTGGTGTTAATTTTTTTAGGTTCTTTATATATTATAGGTTTTAATCTTCTGTCAGAAGAATAGCTGATTAAGACCTTCTGTTGTGGAGGCTGCCTCTTGACTCAGTTGGCTATTTGCTGTGCAGAAACTTTTTAATTTGATGTAGCTCCATCTGTGGATTCTTGCTCATTTTCCTGTGCTATTGGGATTCTACTCGGAAAGCTTTTGGGTTTATAGTTTCAACTGTTTCCCATGTCCTCTAGTATCAGGTTGAAACAGTTTCAAAAATATGAGATAGTTCTCCTGAGTAGCTTGCTGATCCATTTTAACTGATTTTTATACAGAATAAGAAGTAGGGAGCTGACATTAATCTTCTACATATGGATATCAAGTTTTCCCCAACACTATCTATTAAATAAAATGTCTTCTCTTCATCATATGGTTTTGGCTCTTTTGTCAAGAACCAAATGGTTGTAATTCTATGGGCGTGTCTCTGTGCCCTATATCATCTTCTGTCGGTCTACCTGTCTATTTTTGTGCCCAGTACCATGTAGTTTTTGTTACTATGGCTTTGTAGTATGAAATCACAAGATCACTTCAACAAGCACAGAAAAAGTTTTGAACAAAATTCAACATCACTTGATATTAAAACCCTGAAAGAAACTAAGCATAAACAGGGCTCTTGTTTCCATAAAATCTGGGCTAACTGTAACAAACCTACAACCAACATCACATAAAATGCGAAAAAACTGAAAGTGTGTCTAAAATCAGGAATGAGGCAAAGTGGTCAACCCTCACCACTTCTGTTCAACACAATATTTAAAATTTTAGCCAGAACAATTAAGTGGGAAAAAGAAATAAAAATAATAATTATAAGAAAAAGTCAAAATATCACTATTTATATGATCCTTAAAAGACCCCAAACGCCATCACAAGAATTTTTTTAAATTTAAATCTTTATTGTACATTACATATACACATCATGATTGCACTCAGCAATGAGAATTTATACCAGTACATGACACAACTTAATTCTCATCTTTTCCCATAGCCCTACCCACCCTACCACCCCCACCCCCTATATACATAAACTTTCTTTCCTTTCTCTTTTGTTATAATCTCATTATTTTTCTCCCTTCACCCTATTTTACTTTGAGTATTTTCTATTTCATAATATATAACATACAATTCTAGGACTCATTTACATCTTTATTTTCTCATACCAGAGAAAAGATGCGATATGTACCTATCTGTGCCCTATTTATTTCACTTATGAGGATATCCTCAAGGTATGTCCATTTAAGTAGAAATGATTCAAACTAATCATTTTTTATGGCAGAGTAATACTCCATTCTGTAGAAGAACCACAGCTTTCTTATCCGATCTCCAGTTGATGGACACTTGGGTTGTTTCCAAGATTTAGCAATCACAAACTGAGGTGCTATAAACATGGGTGCACATATGTCACTGTGATATGAGTCTTTTAATTCTTCTGTGTATATACATAGCAGAGAGAAGGCTGGGTCAAATGGGACCTCCAATCCTAACTTTTTAAGGAATCTCCAAACTGATCTCCACAGGAGTTGTACGAGTCTACAGTTCCACCAGCAGCAGAGAAGGGTTCCTTCTTCTCCGCAGCCGTGACAACATTTGTTGCTGGCTGATTCTGAAATGGCAGCCATTCCATGTGGAGTGAGATGAAATCTCAGCGTTGTTTTCATCTGCACCTCTCGAATGACCACGCCAGAAGTGCGCCCAGGAACAAGAATTTTTTATCTAAAAACTCAGCAAAATGGCAGGGTACAAAATCAGCATACAAAAATCAATTGCTTTTCTCCCATCCAAGTACCAACCAGGCCCAACCCTGCTTAGCTTCCGAGATCAGATGAGATCGGGCACGTTCAGAGTTGTATGGCCAAAGACTCATTTACTTTTCTATATTTCAATAAAGAGCTCACTGAAAATCCCTAAGATCCGTGTAGGGAAGCAAAAGACTCAGAACAATCAAGTCAATTCTAAGTACAAAGATCAGTGTTGGAGGTCTTACAATGATGCTCTCATTTCTCAGGTACATGATACTCAACATATTGTTACTCTCTATTAGTCTCATTTTACCCACCATAAGAAATCATAATTATGGGCAGTGGGCCTATCAGTTTAGTGTATGAATTAAATGAGAAAACATATGTTGAATATATGCCTCTTTGTTATAGCCTCTATCATTATTTTTTTCTTCTACTCACTCAAGACCGATGTAGCATAGAAAGTGTTCCAGATTCACCTGCCATCACCAAAAAAATTCACTTCCATTGTTTTCTTTATGTTAATATCCAAGTAATAAAAATGTACCCCCAAGAATCAATGAGACTGTGGGATCGTTTTGTTTTAAGTAAACTGAGTGAAGTACTAGCCTGGAGATACAAAGATTGGCCCTGAACAGTACCCAGGGCTTATTGACTGGCAATTAATTTCTTAATTTCCTGAGAAAACTGGGTGACATAATCCAGATCATAATATTTACAAAGACAAGGAATGCCTACTCCGTGTCATGCATTGATAAAATGACGAATGTACGGAAATCTTTGGCAGAGAAGAAAGTTCCGTTCTTTAACACAAAGCCTTCGTCTAAATTCCATTTACTTCAACTCTGTGTTTTCTTCCAAGCTCATATCATCCTCGCTGCCACCACGAAGCTTTCGCTGATCCTGTCAGCTCAGGGCTCCATCCCCTGTAGTTCCCTCAAGACGTGCTTTTGTGCCCCTGTCCCATCAGGCTGTGCTTAGTGTCACTTCTGCTGTTCTTGTCCCGGCTCGTCTATAGTCCCATAGCAGGCAGCCCCCGGTGGAACTGCTTCTATTTATGAGTGTTGTCCGCAGAGAGAAGGAAGAATCCGTGCTCCTGATAGCTGGTGCCATACTCAACAGAACGTGCTCCACATAGCGAACACAACGTTAGGAATAGTTGAGTTAAACTGTATTAGGTTAAAATGAATTATTTTTAATGAAAATACTTCCTGTGCTGAGGATTCACAGTGCTGATAATAAGTTTTTATGACATTAGAACTTCCTTTACCTTAGGAATAAAACTACAATAGCATAATATGCATTACAGTTAGAACGTGAAATAAGTGAATAAATCATTAATAACACTCTTTAAGAAACCATTATATTCTAGAATTTCCAAAAATATATATATATACTTTAGATCGTTTGGTAAATCCAGATGAAATAAAAGTTGTGCAAATGTTTATACAATATAAATTGCTATGTAAATATAATTTTAAAATATTTACTAAAATAATAAGGAATATCATTTTATTTTGGGGGCTTGGAACCTTAAACAGAAATTTTACTACTGAAGGCAAAGTGATAAAATCTAGTCTTGTACTTACCCAGTTGACAGATTCACAACACATCAATAAGACATATTTTATGATCTCTTTTGTAACTAAGATGGACTTTACCTTTTAAAAGATTCAGGTTTTAATATCTGGAAAGAGTATATGGGTATTTTTATTTTTGTAAATTTTTTTCACTTCCCAAGGTGACTGCTGTAAAATCAGTAATGGTCTACACAATTGCCCGGCTTGAGAACTGCGTGGTTTTAGCTGGTGTCAGTCAGTTCTTAGTTGTTCGCTCTCACGCATACTGTGAAGATGGCTTATTTCATAAATCTGATCTAAAAAGCTAAGGGATAGGATTCCACAATATAGAAAATATTCCAGCAATCTAGCACAAACAAAGCAGACTTCCTACATATTTCCACATGCTTTCATTTTTTTCCATTTCCTCCATGTGCACCAGTATCTACCTTAACTTCCCCCATCCCATGCACGGTATCTTTCCTAAGTTCCCTCTGTAGTGGTATTCGGGTTTCTCAGCCGAGTTTCTCCACCACCACCCAATCCTAGAACTTGTGAGATGAGAAAAGATGAACAGTAGGTATCTCCCTGGCAGGAACGCGTGTTAACAACTGAGTACAGGAGAGAGGTGGAGAACAGAATGAGAGATACCTTCAAGATCCTTCTTGAAAGTTAGTATTGTCACTTAAAATTTGCTGTTTGTTTACCATCCTGGAAATAACTAGCTACTGACTTTGATGAAATGGTCCCTGATTGCATCAATAAGGAGCGAGAGATACTTTCCATGAAAGTTTTGCGGAGTCATTTCATAGCAGCTATGAATGATAGCATCTATCATCTTACATCCATATCATACTCGTACTTTATAATGATGATGGATTTTACAGGTCTTCTTTGGTCTTTCCTCAGTGGCTTCCTTGTGTTTGCTAACACTAGCCTTCCCTCACTTTGCACTAAAAGCAAGTTCACACTCTCATTTCTGGTTACTAATAGAAATCAGAACAAAGCTCACACTGGCCAGTTTAATCAATACTTCCAGAAGCACCAAAGGTCTTTCCACAAACACATTATTTTAGTTACTGCTATCTAATGATAAAGGAAATTTTTAATAATATGTTTGCATTAGCATTTTTCAAAAAACCCTGAAATTTATTTTACTCCAGAAAGACATTAAATTGTTTTCACATTCAAATAACCCTTAATGTAATAGTTCAGTATATCCCAAACTTACGCTATTTCATTTACTAAATACCATTCACCTTGGTTTTTGTTACTCCCAAAGTGTAAAATTTCATTTGTGCACCTTTACAAAATATCCTTTAATAAAAATCTTTTTAGCAACCAAGTAATGAGGAGAACTAAAGATTCTCATGGGGTTTTTATTTCATACACAAACAAATTGTGGCCCTGAAATGTTGAATGACTAAAATCTATATTTACCTGTGTAATCACTTGCCTCCCTAAATCCTCTAGACCTCATAGTCCTAATTAGCATTCATAGCCTCCCAGGTGTGCACAGATGTGGTATCTGCTAATGCATCCTTATCTGTTTCAATAAAAGAAAACATGCTGAGAGATTTATTTTGCAACGTGGCCAATTATGCTTTGTTCCCTACATCTTTATTTAGAAAGACCTAGAAAAGTTTCCCACCTGAAAGTAAGCACAGTATCTTTCTTGAACCTGTGAAAACTGTGATAAATACAGACTAAGGAGATTAGAAAATTTTACACTGAGATTGGATGTGTGAATTGGTAGCGAATAGAGCCAGGCTGCTCGCTGTGAAGGGGTTATAGGCAACCAAGTTGTAAGCTAGGATGAGCCACATGGCACTCCTGGATTATGACTAGAAGTATCACTATGAATTCATGTCTGACTTTAAAAAGATATCGGTGGACACTGTGCAAGCCCAGCTCAAGAGCAGTTTGTTTCTTTGATCCCAGAGATCTCATTGGGTATAAGAAGTCTTTGGTGTGGACAGTGCTGTGGCTCTGAAAAAAAACCAGTGTGCAAGCAACCCAAGCAAAAAGATGTTCATAGGCAAAGGGGAGAAATAAGTCATCTAAAACTTACAAACTTTTTGTTGAAGCATTAAAATCTTTTATTGTCAATTTTAAATGAGTAGGAAAATGAAAACATATTTAGTATACAATGGAAACACATCAGAAAAACTGAACATTCTTTATTTTTAAAAATGTCAAGAATAATTCATGTTTGCCTTCCTCTTGCCCCATCATTTATATTATGGAACGAATATTTTTTTTCTATGCTCTGACAAATTGTCATAATCCTTCAAAATTTTGGCTTATCCTCTAGCATTTTTATCCTTGACATTTTGTCTTTGCAGCACAGGTTTAAACAAATACTAGGAAATTTTTTGCATGAACTTCCTTCATGTGAATTTTTTGCTAATGTCACTTTTTCAGGCACATCTTTATGAACTCACTTATGTCAATAAATTAACCTTCACCAATTCTCTGGTTGCATTTCTAAGTCTCAAATGGCAGCATATGTCAGAATTCTCATGGTCAGCTGTTTCTTCTATACTTCTGTTCATGTTACATTTTAATTTCAGTTCCAGCATTATAACTTTTATTTCTTTTCTGTTGTTTCATTTTTGTAGGTCAATTTCCTCTTTGGTGGTCTGTTTTCATAACATGGCATATGGATTATCATGGACAACATGAACACCATTACTTTACTCTCTGTCTATGAAATGAAAAATGGTCACATTGATCAATCATTAACAAATGCTAAAAAAAAAAGCCAACCATGGTATACATCAGCTACTAATATAGTGATTGACAAGCTGAAAAGCTGGTGGTAAAGTTTATCCTTCATGCATTGAATCTCAGTTAATAAATTGAACTAGTAAGTGAAATGTGGCAGCGTTGAAGGCCCAGTATTATTTAACTGATAACTGAAATTCATGTCCCTCAGAACTGTGTAAAGCAAGGGCTGCTTCTAGTGTAAACTCACTACAAGAAATGACAGCACAGTGACTGGAGTATGAATACACAGAACTTGAGTTGCTCCCATTTCGTCATTCCATGTGACTACTGAGTGTTTTGACTTGTGTTTAATACGCAAACAGGGAAGAGAAGGCAAGCCATGAGGTGTTAAGTCATACAAGAGATCTTTTCTTGAATTTGAATAATGTCTATAAAATTGAAACGTACTGTTATTTTTAAATTAGTCATTTCTTTGAGGATAATATTTGTTGTATTATTACTGAAGACAATGTTTTTGTTTTAAGTTTTTGATGCAAGGTCTCACTTTGTAGTTCTAACCTGAACTGGCCCTGAACTCACTATGTAGCCCAGGCTAGCCTTAAACTCGAGGCAATCCTCCTGTCTCTGCCTCCCAAGTGCTGGGATTACAGGAGTGAGCCACCACGCCCAGCACTGTGGTATGTGGTGCCAGGCATCAAACTCAAGACCTTGCATTTGCCAGGCAGATGCCAGAACCACCAAGCTAAATCCTTGGCCCTGGAAATAATTTTGCCATAGCAGAAGTAGCCACTCTGATATGCATTCTGTTTATTGTAGAAAATTCACAATGGCCAAGTTATAGAATCAACCTAGGTGTCCAATGGCTGTTAAATGGATAAAGAAAATGTAATGTACAAAAACAATGCAAGACACTTCAGGCATTAAAAAAATGAAATTCTATCACTGTAGCAACATAAATGGAATTGGTTGATATTTTAAGTGAAATAACTCAGGCATAGAAAGGCAAATATTATATGCTTTCACTTATACTTGGAAGCTAAAAATTTGTTGTTGTAAAACTGGAGGATAAAATACTGGTTACCAGAGAAAGAGAAGAATGTAGGGGAAAAGAGACAGAGAGAGGGTGGTAATAGGAAAAGGGAGTAGTTACATAGGAGGAATAATTTCTAATGCTGTACAGCACAGGAGGGTAAGTATGGTTGACACTTAATGATACACCAAAAAATGGCTAATAGGGAAAATTTGGAAAGTGTGCAGCACTCACAAAAACATGAGATACATAAGTGATAGATAGATATGACAATTATGTGCTCTGATTATATAACTGTAATGAAACATCATACTGTACCCAATAAGTATATGCAATTACTATCTGCCAGTTCAAAATAAATGTACGTCTAAGAAATGTATTCTGTGCATTTAACATAACAGGGATGCAACTAGATTTTTTTTTTTTTTTTGAGACAGAGTCTCACTTTTGTAGTTCAGGCTGGCCCTGAGCTTGGCCTTGAACTCACAGCAATATTCTTGCCTCTGCTTCTCAAATGCTAGGATTACAGGTGTGACCACCACACCTGGCACTGTGGTATGTGGTTCTGATTACTGGTAGGCATGAGTCTTCATGGCCAGCATCATTGTATGTGGTTACCAGGGATCAAACCCAGGCCCTTGTACTTGCAAGGCGGGTGCCGGAACCATGAGCTAAATCCCCACAATGAGATATTTTTAAAGGTGGGTCTGATCTTGTCATTCCCCTAATTAACATTTTCATTATCCTCTCTATTAGTAATTCTTAGCAAATATCTCCTGTGAAACTTTTTGAAAGCTATGATTCCCAGGATTAGACATATAGCTTCCAACACAGCAGGTCTAGCCTAGGAGATGGTTTTAAAGTCCATAAAGATACAGATTCACTGACCCACAAGATGAATTCTAAATTCCTTAGCACGGAAAGGAGGTCTATTAAAGCCTTGCCTTAGCTACCTGTGCCGGCTCATCTACTGTTGATTTCCTCCCCTACTTTGTAACTTACTAGTCCTATGAATGCCAAAGTAGCCATGTCTGCACATGATGTTCCAACTCCACAGATGCCTTTAGTTTCCCCACCCACCTTCTATCCACTTGTAAACCCCTCTCTCATGTTTCAGAGTCAGCTCAAGACTCTTGTCTTAGGATCCTTTCTTTTGGCCTTCCCTAGTTCCTACCTGTATTCGATAGCAATGGTGTCATCATACTGTAATAACTGAGTAGTCCTGTAGCAGAGTTTTGAAAGAGAGCTGCATCCATATATTTTCAGTATTTACTAGTTTTTTAAATAGGTATATCTGTTAGGAGTGCTTTTCACTATAGGAAATAGAAAGTCAGACTAAACAAGTGACATGTGTAATTCTTATATATCTCAAAGGAAGTAGCCAAACATGGGTTAAATAGTTCAGCAATTTCCAGGCTGTCTTCTCTGCTACTGAAGCATTTCTCCTCCTGTCTAGAGCCTCAGTGGTTGCAATGTTATGGCTGAAGTTCTACACAGGAACTTCACAGAAAAGAGACAGAATGCTGTACTAGCATAAACAGGCCCCCTAATAAGAAAGAAAAATTTTCCAGAAATCCTCCAGCAAACTTCCAGACTTAAAGAAGCGATGACAGGAGGGCAGTGTGAAACAGACGCAGTGGGGCAGAGCTGGAATCAGGAGTCCTGGGTTCCCTTGTCAACCCGGTCTGTAGTGAGCTCTGGAGCTTTAGTAAAGCCACAAGATTTCTTTAAACCTGATCATCCTTATTTGCAAAGTCAGAGCAGAATTTGGCCTCTTTTGTAGTCCATTTCTATTTCCAACATCAATTCCTTAGGTTTAGACACCAAAAAGTAAGTTTATCAAATCTTATCTGCCTATTAAATGTAATAACCCTATGAGAAGAGACAAGAAGTATTCAGTTATCAACACAGTCTCAAAAGTAATGTCAGGTAAGTGCTAATTCCAACTTCAGAAAAAGCAATAGTGAAAACATTGATTTTTGATAAAAATTATAACACATTTAGTCCTAATCACATTCAGTTATTATTTTAAAGTAAGTACTGTCTTATTTAATGTTCACAACAACCCTAGAAAGTGGGGTCCATTATCATTCCATGTGAAGAAATGGAAGTATAGAATGCTTAACTGCTCAAGATTACATGTAATTAATGACAAATCTACTTGCAATCCCAGCCAATCAGACTGCAGTCTGACCCCCAATTACAGTGGAAACTTGTCTCCTTCCTTCCCAGGCTGCTGTCACTGAGGAAACTTGAAAACCTCCTGAAGTGAAGAGAGCTTACTTATCCTACTGCTACGCCATGAACTGAACTTACAGTGCAGTGTTTCCCCTGTTGATGGAGACACACTACAATGAGGAGAGCATCCTTTAGTGTTTAATGGGATTTGTTCACCTGGCTGGAGTCTGAAGGCTACAGCTGAGGTCTAAGGAAAGGACTGAGCTAGCAGGAAGGAATAAAATTGTGGTCAGGAGGCAAGTACCATACTCAGAAAGATGCATCTCATGGTAGCCACTGAGAGTCCAGGGGTAAACCAGAAGCATCATTATTGTTTATCAGCAAACTCAAATGTGCACCATGAGTGGCTTTTAAATTTTAGGAAGAAAATACTACACTTATTCAGCAGTGTTTTCTCTGTAGTGCTTTCCACATTCAGTTGAGTAGACATATATCATTTACACAAATCTTATTGTCAGATGGAATATATCTAAAAATTATGCACATTTTGAAAATTAAGCATGGACCATTATAAAGAAAGATAGACAGGGAGGAAGGAAGGAAGGAGAGAGGGCACAAGGGAAGGAAGGAAGAAGGGAAAGGCAAAAGGAGAGAAGGAAATCATACACCACTCACACAGGCCCCAGTGCCCCAGAGAGCTGCAACACACTGAAGAAGGCAAAGGTCTCATAGTTCATCACTCACAACAGGAACAAGATTGAAATGTCTTCATCAAGGCTCACAGGTAATTGCTGCTCTTAATTGGGTATTTATTACAGATAATACATAAGTACTTTACATGTCTTAAACTTGTTTAGGCATCTATATCATCAATGGATACACGACAAATAATTTTTGGAAATAAAACACTCTAATAACCCAAATATCTCTAAGACTATATTCTTTATGTTCACTTAGTTGATCGATGGAGGCTGTTATGAAGTCAGATCTTTAAACACATTGTATTTAATAAAGTTGTTGCAAACATCCTACCCATAGTCACAAAAAAAACTTGCTGCTTTTGATTTTTATTTTTTAAATAAATTTTAATTCATACATATAGCTAATTTTTGACCCTGAATTCTCTAGGATATTCATGAAGGGAGGAATCTGAGAGATAAGTGAACCTCAGATTCTTATAGTCCTTGGGAAAAACAGATTACCAAAAAATAAAAAAGAGGAAAATAAAAAAATGATTCCTTTAAGAAATGAACAGAGAAGGAAGATATCTTCCCAACCATGGGATGCAGAGAGAAGGAAATGGTGGCCTCAGAATGTTAATATCGTCACCACAAATTAGTTTTAATATGTGTAATTAATCACCTTTCGTCACATTCTGCAACACATTGTGAACATTCTGTGTGAGCTCCGTCCTTCGGTGCTACTTCAAGTTTAAAGGCCTGTGGCTTTCAGAATTTGTGCCTTGACATTGGCAAGGCCCTTTTCTACACTAATTAACATGCCAAGCATTTAAAGCCAACAAAAGATACAATTGTATTATTTTTGAATTTTCAAGAACATTTTCACATCTGCTACAAGCACCTTTTCCACACTGCCCCAGCCGCGCCAATCTCACCAGCTTACCGCAGGGACTGGCTTCAAGTTCAGTCCAGAGGGTCACCTCTTCTGCCTACTCAGGACACCAGTCAAGTGGCAAGTCATCATGTCACCTTATGCAAATTTCCCATCACAACCTCTTCTGGTGAAGCTTTTTTGATGAAACCATCAAAAAGAGCCACTGCACACGTACTGAGATTAAATCCCACACGCCTGGAGTCCCACCAGACTGGAGCAAATAGTGCCCATGCCAACATGGATTTTTCTTGGCTCCCTGAGTCCCAAATAAAAGCACACGTGGCTGTCAAACTGTTCACACAAGGTCTGGGGATCTGGAATGCTCAGTTCTGGCTTTAAATCAAAACCACTACCAAACTCCAGCTTTTTAAGGCTTAAAGTCCCAGAGGACCAAGACAGAAAAACACACGTGAGCTGCAACTTCTATTTAAAAACATATTTAATGAACAAAATTTCCTGCTAACCACCAGAGCAAATTCTCACCCAGAGGAAGAAATTTTATATATAATTTATTAGTATTTCCATTATACATGTAAATATACCTATTATGAAAAATATAAAAATAACTATCAGCCATCGTATAGCAATATTAATATTTTAAATAGTTTCTTTCCATCTTCATTCTCCTACTATTTGCATCATATTGTCACACTTCCGTAGAAAATTAAAGTAGTTGAAATTTGAAGTGAATTTGGGGCAGATAATTTTACTAAGCCACAAAAACGTCCTATTCCGAGAGCTCCCCCGGGTGAGAGCTGCTAGGACTCGCCGCCCCGGGCTGCACACTTGATTTTCTTCACCGCTAAGCAGGGCGGGCAGAGAGGTGAGAATGATTATTCAGCCGTAGTGAGAGGAACCAGCACCTCTCTCTCCTGGCTTCTCAAAGAATTCCTTCCCAGCCTAGCCACTCTTCACCCGCCCTGGGTGCCCAGGGTTCTCCGTGGCACTCTCCTCGGGTGCTCTGTGGTCCCCTGGGGAACACGCCCTGGGCCAGCCGCTGGCCGAGGCCAGCCACTAAATTAGCCAACGCTTTGCCCTTGTGGTTTGTCCAAGCGAATGTTCCAAGGCCGCTTGTGTCAAATTAGAAGCTCTGGAGCTTCTGTGTAGATGAATTCTAAGTCTCCTTTCTCTCACAGCAATCTCACAAGGACTTAACCTGTCACAGGGAGAGAAACATAAACCTTTCTGCTGTCACCGAGCTACTCCGTGTGACTGCTGCTTGCTCTTGTGAGGGAGTAAACTCTGCATGAAAAGTAAAACTCAGTCTTAACAAAGGCTTTAAAACATGAAGCGAGCTGAAATTCGAAGAACTACCTGAACGCTGCACTGTGTATCTGAAAGGAGAGATCTACTTCAAGTAGAAGCATGTAAACATAGGTTCAAAGTCATTGATAAATCAAAGGAGTGCCAAACAAAAGGGTTTTATTTAGCTAACTGAAAGAGGGTTGAGGGTGTTTTGTTTTGTTTTTAATGTAGAAGCACAATTAGTGTAGGATGCAGAGGAAACCAGCAAGTTTTCTGGGAGACTGGTAAAAAACAGCTTTAGGCATTTGTACTGACTGGGGAAAATTCAAAATCTCTGATCCAGCAATTCTACTTGTGACTGTAAGGATGTAATTTGGAGTACATGTGACAATTTATATCTCCACAGGTGATAATAGCAAAAACTAGGGAAAAGAAACAAAGCCTTGGGTTGAGCATAATATGTCCCACAAGTGTTCCACAAGACAAGAAAATACTTCTAAGTTTTAACTTGATAAATGGGTATACAAGTTGTGTGATGATGCCAAGCATCAGATGATCACAACTAAGCCAACAGCTATCTTTCAGGGTGTCTCTCTCTCTCTCTCCTGTGGGATTATGGGTGATCATCTCCTGATAGCAAGAAGGTATAGAGGAGATATCATCTGTAGAGGAGGAAATAGAGAAGAATCCCTTACTGCAAATAAGATTAGGGAGATGTGTAAAATGTGAGAAACAGTGCTAAATTTTGTAGAAAATCAACCCCAAAACAAGACTATAGCAGGTTTCTGTTTAACGACAACATAACATCATATTTCTGCAAAATTCTCAAAATGATGGTTAAGTAAGTGTCATTGGATAGGCTTTTTGTCAAAGTCGAACAAAAAGAAAAAGATTCCATTGAACCAATCAACAGCGGTGATTCTCCTGTGATGTGAAAAGTCATCCTTCACATCTCCTGTGATGTGAAAAGTCATCCTAGTGTAGGATGACTACACACACCTACTGTGTGTAGGTTTACTGTGTGTAGGTGTCTCCTTCACACCAGCCACAAAGGTTTTCAAAGGTATATGCAAGTGAAATTGTTTATTTTTCTTCATATTTTGTACTTTCTTTATTATTTTATATTATACTACAGAGTTGTAATCACTTTTATAAGAATATTTTTGGATTGTGGAACAAATCATCTATGTTTCTATCATTTCTGGTGGGGAAGTTTGCCTTGATACACGTATCTTTTGGGTTACAAGAATGTTGCCAGAACAAATTATACTCAAAAGCCAAATTTTTACTCTATTCTATATTAAAGTTGTTATTAAGTGTTATATGGTCATTTGACAGAATACCTTGCAGCTGTTAACCAGTTGCTGCATGAACAGATTTTTATACATAGAGAAAACCTAGATAGAAATCAACACAGAAAGTATGACTCCTTTCCTGTGGAAAAATATATTGGTGGAAATACATGCACCCAGCCAAGATCTGGAGAGGAAGCCACCGTGGTTATCTCTGAGTGCAGGGAGATGGAAACAAGGGCACACTTAGTCTTAGATCCCACCGGGGTGAGTATCTTCACTCTATCATTGGAGTGACTGGAGCAACTTAGTGCAGATTTCTCACCTGCAAAAAGAAGGTGGGTATATTGTCCCTTCTCAGACTTGTGTAAAGGGTTAGGTGAGATGATGTCAATATGTCACATAACATACGATCTGGTACAAATACATTCTACCTAACAGATTTGTAAATTCTTGTTACCTGTTAGCTGTCAACTACTATAATGAGTATATATTACTTTTATAATTAAAAACACTTCCACAAATACAAATACAAATTCCAGAATTCAAAGACATTACCATGCACCACATACAGACAGGAGATACATGCTCAAATATGTATCTAGAGCAAGTCGCTAGATGACTGTTGTTGCCTTGCAAAAACCACTGTGTAGTCTTACACAAAAGGAAACAGCTCCAGCATCATCAAGTGATGCCATCTTATTACAGGGTCACTCCTATTCTGCAGTTCTTGGTTGACAGAAACAACACTATGCAGCATATAATAATGATTATATATGCTTCAGTATATAATCTGGAGGGAGGTATAATGATGTCCACAATGTATTTTGAGATGGATCAAAAATGACTGAGATATGTTAGCTGCGCACACAACTCTCCAAAGCACGTATCACTACTGTGTATTGAAAATGTACATTACTTTTAAAACACATTAAAAAATAAGATGGGCTGATAGCAAGCATACAGATATTTACTGCAAAATTCTTTGAACTTTGTTATATGCTTAAAACTATTTATGGTAAAATGTTGGGGCAAAATATATTTTTTAAACCTATAAATGACTAATAAATTTTCTACATAAGTAAGTGAGTAATAGATTCAAGAAAACATTTTCCTTATATATTTTATTTTTAATTATGACTTTAATTATGACTTAATTATGACTTTCATGAGGCTTCATGACAAGAGATAAAACGCTTCATTTAAAATGCTTTATTCTTATAGGGTGAAGGAGGAAAATAATGAGATTATAACAAAAAAGAAAGGAAACAAATTTTATGTATATAGGGGGTGGTAGGGTGGGTAGGGCTATGGGAAAAAATGAGAATTAAGTTGTGTCTTATACTGGTACAAATCCCCATTATGGAGTGCAATCATGATGCATATATGTAATGTGCCAATAAAGTTTTCAATAAAAAATAAATAAAATGCTTTATTGTTAAATTAAATTATAATGTAACTGGGTTCCTGTGTATCCCACACTAGCCAGAGCTTTACTGTCAATCCTTCCTCCCAGCTCCAAGGTCTTTCACTCCAGCTGTATCTCAGCTGAACTGCCACTGTAATGGTTGGGGTCCAAAATGTTCCCTGAGCACTCATGGTGTTGAAGGGTTGACTGCCAGATGATGGCCTTTTGAAAGGTAATTGGATAAGAAGGGCTTTTACTTCATCAGTAGATTCATCCCCTGATGAGATGATAATTTAATGCCATTATTGGGAAGCAATGAAAACTAAGGTACAAGCTGATCATAGGCGTGTAGCTGTGCGGACACCGTCGTGTGTAAGGCGCCTGTCCTTTGGGTCCAATCCCTCTCTGTCTTCCGCCCTCTCTCTCTTTGTGTCTCTCTCTCTTGGCTGCCATGAGGTGACTGATTTTCCTCTGCCACACATTCTGTCACCATAATGCTTCTGCCTTGGCAGAAAGCTAACTAATGTGGCCAACGATTGCAGTTGGGGGCATTTTCTGGCTGCAAATATAAATCCCAAGGTAAAAGATGAAAATCTACCTAAGATTCATAAGCCACCAAATATGCCTGAGCACAGTTCCTTTCATATTTGTACATAGAATGCCATCTGTACATAAAACAGCAGCAACAAACTTGTGTCCGTGCAATTTGAGTAATGGGGTAAATGAGGCAGCTTTCTGTTTCTGGAACAAAATGCCTGACATTGACAACATGAAGACAGAAAGGTTTATTTTGGCTCAAAACTTCAGACCATCTGCACTGCTTTGTTGCTTCTGGACTGGTGGTGAGGCAGCACCCCCGTAGTGTGCCAGATCTACCCACTTTAGAACAGCCAGGAAAGAGTAAGAATACGGGGTGCTGATTTATCTTCTCTCTCCTTCTAGTCCATAGGTCATAGCCTGTTGGAGGCTGCCGTGCACATTCCAATCAGACCTTCCTTAACAATATGTCATCCTCTGTGCCAGTCATTTCTTTAGAAACACATTCAGAAACACCCCAAAGAGTACTTGGCTAATCTCCTAAGCCTCTCTTAATCTAGTCAAACTGACAATCAGGATTCACCATCAGAGATTACATCTACCAGCAGGACCAGCATGGATCCGACCCCAAACTTCCAAGTAAAAATCTCACTAATGCTTTGAAAATGGCCTCTCCATCATTTTTCCTGTTTTCTCTTTATGAAACTCCTTTTGGTTCCTATACAAGGTACAGTTAGATTAACCTTCTAATGGTTTGAACTCTTCTCCTTTGATGTTCACTCCTCTATTAATACTTTCCTTCACTTATTCTTCCAAACCATGCAGAGCAACTTAAATTTCAACTATAATTTTTGGTTTCTAAGTGCTCTTTGTTCTGACTCAACTTGTTTTGCTATTTTACATTATTCTACTTTACTAAAGATATTTACTAGAAATGAAGTATTTTTTCCCAATGGTCTGTGTTCTCTATAAGTTTATTTTACTGGGTAATATTTTAATCATAACCACCTTTGATTTTGAAAGTTGTACTTGTTTAAGCAAGGCAGTAAAGTGCTGATTCCCAGCTGTGCCATACAGATAGGTCCCTCAGTTCATTTTGTGCTTCTACAACAGAAGAATAGAAATCTACCTTCTCACAAAGTGGCTGAAAAAGCCAAGAAAGTGGTGCTGGCATCTGGTATGTGCCATGTCACTTTTCCTCGCATGGCAGAAGCTGAAAGAGAAAAAAAAAAAGAGCCAACTCTGTCCAACGCCCCTTTTTAGGGAACTAATCACATCCAAGAGGAAGAGTCCTCATAACCTAATCACCTCCTAAAGGTCCCACATCTGTAATATTATCACATCAGCTACTATGGTTTATATATCTAGATGTATCCCCCACCACTGACTCATAAAGTTTAATGCTCAATGATGGAAGCTTATAGAAGCCAATTAAATTATGAAGATGCTACATCTATTCTGGTGTTGAGAAGTAGAGCCTGGTTGAAAAAGAGGTCAGTGAGACAGGATCTAGTAGGGTGATTTCCCTCCCTGGCTCCTCCTCTTGCTCTTTGATTGGTGGCTGTCATAATGTGAGCAGTTTTTCCTCCACTCTGCCCCTTGGCCAAGCCTTCTTGTCTTAGAGCCGACCAATTGTGCACTGAAAAGAGAACCACAATAAATTGCTTCTCCTTTAAATTGTGAGTGTCGGTATTGTATCAAATGACAGGAAAGTGATTAGGACATTAGCAATACCTACATTGTGAAGAAGAAACGTCCAAACTCCAGCAGAAGCCTTTGGGAACTAATGAATCCCACTATAGAATGTCAGGTGGGGATAACTCTTTTTTTGTTGTTGAACTTTATTTGCAGGTCTAACCAGTTCCTGAATTTCCTAGCAGAAGAATCTTTCAGTCTTTTCCATGGGATAAGAGCCTGGCTATTGTCATCTTCAACTTAGCTAAACAGAAAGCTAAGAGCTTTGTAGAGTTTCCTGTATTTCTCCTAATTTCTATGCAGCACCAAAGCACTGCCAGTGTCTGTTCTTCATATCTACAACTCCATAATCTATTTTTACAATTTCTTCCAGGACAGCGCTCTTAATTCCTAGTACACAGGAGGGAAAGTTCTCTAACTTCTTAGAATTAAGGTGAGGCTTGGAGTCCAGTTGCTTCTGAAACAAATACTTCTCTTGTTTTTCAGCCTCTGAATCCTCTGCTATGCAGCATGTTGCCCAGTGTTTCCAATTTTAAAGAATTCCTGGAATCACACCAGGTAACCTCCTTCGCTCCATAGAAACACTTTTATATGTGAACTACCTTTGATCTGCAAAATGGCTAGATGTTCTCTCACCCACTCTCCATTTTCCTGTTACAGACTGTAGTTTCAAATGCTTCCTGACTTGATCAAAGACAAAGTTGGGCACCCGCAATTTTGGTATGGCTGTTATTATTTTTGCTTTGTGGTGGCTTCTGAAAGGATAATTGGCAGAAAGCACTTGTTTTTCAGCCCATCTCATAACTGATAGAGCATTTTCTTAGTATAGGAGAGATTCTTCTTGTTTCCCTAACAGAAGATAAAAATTGGTTCTCTTCTAATTGGTGACAGCCTGGCATATTTATATTTCTTCATGTTCTCAGCATGATTTCTCACCTAGATGATTGATTTTCTTCTTTAGTTATCTATTCCATACAAAGGCAGAAACGCTAAGTCAGGAAACACTGTTTTCTTTCTCTGGCATTTCCTCTGACACTTTGGGCTACATATCCGTTAGATCAAAGAGAGACAAACTGAGATACAATACAATGCTCAAAATATTGAAGAGGATTATGCCATGAGAAGCTAAAATCTGCATGTAAGGCTGTGGGATTTGAATCAAAGTTTTCTTTTGCAAAAACTAATAGCAAAGAGAAAAATAATGAGGAAATAGATACCAAACTTTACAAGGGAATTTATCTCTTCACAGTATCTTGTGTGTTCTAAGAAGAGTATATAGTCACCGCCTAGGGCAGCATCAGCCTCTGCTTGATGTGAGTAATTATCAGACAGCCCCACCCCATCTGTTTAATTGAATTTGAGCTCAGATCTCCTCTCATTTGGTTTCCGTTTAGCTGAACCACCTCCCAATCTTCCTTCATCAGAAAAGGTCCACCACATTGCAGGCGCTGGTCAGAGACAGAGCTGTTCCACTTTATTCACTGATTCTGTCAGATTCTTACTTTCTCAAGCTAATCTTTGGGACTTAGAGAAGGGAAATAGTAGCACTTGACAAAATCAGATTCACCTGCTCCAGCAGACATGAAGAAACAAGGATCTTTCCGGGAAGAGAAGTCCATGCACAGGCCCCTGGGTAGCAGTCATATCCGTAACATGTACTGCTCTCTCCCAGCATGATCCACGTGGGCAACCTAGGTACAGACCTAGCATTCAGTAGCTGCGGTGACAATAGTCTTTATGGAGCCCCTGACTCAGAGTCAGTCCTCCAGACTTCTAGTATTTATAATCCACTCTACTTTTAATAATTCTTCTTTCTGCTTAAGCCATTTGAAATTAAGAACCATACATAAAGGTTTTAGATTCTGATGACTAAAATAAATGAGAACTACAGATGCAAATCTGGACCAATGAAATGAAAAAAGAAAATACTACAGGTGAGTAAGATGTCTAGTTCTTCTAAAATTGTAGGTAAGTAGGTATTTTTTGGTTTAGTACCTATACGTCTTTAATTTCAACAATATGATTCTGTGTTTTTAGTATCTTATTACCCCAAAAAATCTGCTACATTCTTTAAATTGGCAGATTCAAAGACCAAGACTCAAGGCTTTTGTTGGCCACAATACAACATAGGAGATATGAGCCCCTAATTGAGCAAGCAAGCTATCCCTATTTGTTATGATTACTACTTAATGCCATGCTTTATACACCAATGTGTTTAAGGAGCTCCTTTGGGTCTAAACATATGAATTTAAACTGTACATTCAGGCTAACGAAGGACAGAAATGCATAGAGGAAGTTAATAGCTGAAGGAATATATATGAGCACTTTTAATTCTACAAGGCTCATGCGTGCCTGCGTCCTTTTAAGATTTTTAGTAGATATCTCCAGGTGGTGGTTTTAAGTGCCATTGTCATAAATAAAACTAGTTTAAGTTTTAAATAATCAGAGCTAAATTGTTGAGATAATTTATTTTCTATTTAGGATTTAAGTAAGCAACCCAAAGAAAGGAGAAGGGAGAAATCTTTTCAGTAAGAAACAAATAATTACTTTACAGGAAAAATTCTAAATAAAGTATTATCAACAGTACTATCGAACAAATGTTTCTAAAGGCTGATGCCATGGGTGATCTCACATTAAGTACTGAAGACTACATAGAGAGATGAACAAAAATTTAATTTCATCTTTACTTCAATTTGATACTCTATGTGAGAGGTAGAAAAAATCAGAAAAGTTGAAAATAAGAGATAACCAAGAAGCACACAAGGTATGATATGATAAACCAAAGTCGAGTAGCAGGAGTATTCCTGACTTGGTTTCCCTCATTTCCGTTTTTATTCCCAATATTGCTATCCTATAACCCTCCACACAGAGGGCTTAAGGTGCTCATCATCTTGAGAGAGAGGGTAGATCTGCCAAGAATAATGAAGTTGAAACCACATGATTATTTTCTTAACTTAGAGGGTTAACAATAGACATGAAATCCCCCAACTTTCAAATGCAAGGGCTGGAGACTAAGAGAAACTTGTTTTCTCAAATCTCAAAGGCCAGCTTTGAAATACTAACTCTCTCAGCATAAAAGGCAGAACTGTGGAATTCTAAGTATTAACATAAAATGGGAAGATAGGAATGGGCCAAATAGGTAGAGATTTGAGATAAGCACGTCCTGACTTGGAGCAGGAAGCTAAGAGAAAGAGAGATGAGCCAGAGACTTGAGATAATTCTGACTTGGGTAGCTCTGGGACAAAACCCTTTTTGTAGGAATGGGGGCAGAAAACAAAATGCAGGTAGGTCAAGAATGGAAATTGCAGGAGGCTGGAGTACCATTTCCCTTCAGAAACTCTTGGAGGGCATCACCTTCTAAGTAAAGGGAACCACTTGGGTTGTACCGAGATAGAACTGTTTAGATTGAAAGTATCTTAGATAGATCCTTACTTTCCACTTCCTCACAAAAGTGAAACCAATCCAGAAATTCCTCTGTGGTACTTTCAGAGCAGCAAGAAAGACAATGGAGAATACATGTAATAACTAGTTGTTCCCATTTCTGAGAAAATACTTAACACTCACATCTGAAAAGAGGAAAGGCTTATTTTGGTTCACAGAAGTTTTCAGTCTGTGGTTGACCTGGCTCCCAAGCAGAAGCACCATAACAAAACAGTACGGCAGAGCAAAGCTGCTCACCTCATGGCTGCCAGGAAGTGGAGACCCAGAAAAGAGCCAAAGATGAAGAAGCCAGGAACCATACATAGTCCCCAAGGTCTCATCTCATGACCAACTTCATCCACCTCGCCCTACCTCCCAACAGGCCATTCAGCTATGAACCCATGAGTGAGGTCAGTGCTATTTTAATCTAAACACCTCCCCAAGAATCTCTTACTTCAGTCAAATTGACAATCAAGAGCAATGGGCACAGTATGTCAATGGAACCCCTAGCCTAGGCTGTAAGGCAGATAGCTCAAACCAGGAGACAGGTGGGACTGAGAAGCAGTACAGAGTGTGAACCTTACCTGACAGATTTAAAATCCCAGTTTCACTAATGACTGAGCAAACTTGAAGTGGCAAAATCAAATGTCTTCTAGATGGAATTGGTAGCTGAGGAGCAATTTGGATAATTTATAGGGAATGATTTCTATTTCCCCAGTCAGTGTACATTGTGCCTGCAACAAAGATATACACACCAAATGTGGGGACACTGAAGGAAAGGAAAATCATTTTACAATGAGGAGCAGAGAGACCAGCCCACATGGAGTATTTTTTTACCACTTTTTAAGTGAAATTATGGAATTCTGGCAAATAGAAATGAGGTTAGAGACTTTCCAGATGACAGAAAGAGGTCAGTTAAGATCTAGGAAATGGGAGAAGTTGGAAAAGTTTAAGGAAATATATGGTGATCCAGTTTGGCTACATTGTAAGGGCTTCATAAAACTGCACATGCTCTGCAGAGCCCTGTGCTCTGGTCCCAAGTGATGGCAAAGCATTTGTAAATGTCTACAACATAAGCCATATGTTGGACGAGTTTGAAGACTTGATGTTCATCACTTCAAAGCCCTGTTTTCGGTTCCCGTTTCTTATTGCCTATGTAGTAAATAAGTTTGCCACCATATTATGCTTCTAAATGCTCTATATTCAGACTTTTCCTGGAAAAGAAGAGATCTTACATCAATATTTTGTCCTCTCTTTAGAGGCTAGGAAAGCTTTCATCATTCTGCCTGCTGCTGTTCCTTACATGGAAGCATAGTTAATATATGGAAGATGGTGGTTCTGTGGGATCTAGGCATTTTTATTTGGACAAATCTTCAAACATGATTTACATGTACAAAGTTGATCTCCTTTTTTATCACTTTCTTTGCTTCTCATCTCTTCATATCAATTTAGAACAATATCTTGTATATATCTGATGTAGTAATAAACATTTGTTCATTGAATAAAGAAATTATCAGGTATATCTATTCATTTCTCAAACTTGAGTATACAGAAGAATCGCCTGACACATAAAATCAAGAACATGAGGAACATCACTCAAGAATTTCTGATTCAGTAGCTCTGGGATGGCTGCAGAGACTCTGCATACCTAATCACAGTCCAGGGCTACTGGGTCAGTGAGTTTAATCTGAGAATCAGTGGCCTCATTTGACATGGAAATTCCCTGAATCCTCAAATATAACCCGACACATAATGGTGTCTTTGAAAGCTTGGCCTACTAGTCTTCTGGAAGCTTCTCAAAAAAGATGTTTGCCTGTTTTATTACATCCATTATGTGTAAGAACAACTTAATAACATCAATTATAGGCAATGAAAATTGTTGCTAGAAAATATGGAATTTTTACCAAGAATTCCAGAAATCAGAATATTCTAAATAAAATGTGAATCATCATTTTCTATTCCATGTTTTATCTTTTATTGATACAAGATTTTTTAAAGCCATAAGACTTTGATAATTTTGCCTCAAAATGGACTCCTTTAAAATCACAACAAAATGAAACTAAAACTACTTCTCCTGAAGTGGTGAAGAATTAGATAAAGAAGAATATGTTTCTGTCTATTACCTAGAGAATCCATTTTAAAAATCTAGGAGTACACTATTATCTTTTCACCCTTACTACAGAAAAGAAAACAACAGTTTCACATTCTGACAAGTATATTTTTTGCTTGTTTTCTGGGCATTTTATTAAAAGACTAGAATTGCTCATGAAAATCTATAAAAGAGTTGCTTAAGTTTTTAAACACTGAACTTAATATTCATGTTGTATTATAGGTTTCTTTGGAAAGATTATTCTTAACCTTCCTTAATTTATAGCTCAGAATCTATTAGTTATCTGTAACATCTAAAATTTTATTGGAATATCAAAAAAAATTTTAAATGTCTACTTTACAGTGATGGAAATTATTTCCATATGTACTCATAATATTCGAGTACCTGAGTTTCTGAAAGCTGGCACAGAACTATAGTTCCAATTATGCCTAATTCAGTATTCCTTATGGAGTTGAAAAGGATGACATTTTACCTACAGTGGCATCCCTTTTTCTCTCTCTCTGAGTCAGATTACCCAGGAAGTTTTCAGTATAATATCAGACACAGCTCCACAGTACACAGCCCTTCAATTTTATCCATAAGTCTGAAATCTTAGTATCGTTCTACAGTGTACATAACTGTTACTATAAGGACAGAAAATATCATCCAGTCTGAAGAACTGCCTCTTCATCTAACCTTTTAAATACAAGATCTCACTTATCAGAAAGACTGACCTTTATTAAGTTTGGCATGACTCCTGCCAGACCTTAGACTTCAGCTTTAGATTCATTTTAGTTGTTTATAAAATATGAAAAATTAAACATTCCCACATATATTAGTAGTAGTAGTAGTATTTATTATTTGCAAAAGGAAGTTGTATTTTGCATGGTTGCTGCCTTCTGCCCCAGGCAGTACTCTGCAGTTATGTATATATAATTTTGCACATGAGAGAATTTTCCATTTTTCTGCCAGTGAGTTCTCTTGCTAAGATGTAGACAGGCATAGATATCAAGCTTTTCACATCAGTAGTAAAAGATTGATTAAAATGAATTTTAGGGAATGAAAATTGATTTTTTTACATATAATTTAGTTTTAAAAATTCTTAGTTTTACTCCTGAGTAAATGGAGGCTAGCAGAAGTTAGACAGATCAAGAGATGGAATAGAACTTGGGATTAAGAGTAGAAAGTATCAGAATGGATGAGAGTCAAGATACATGTTGTGGTTTATGACTAGATGTTGCCCTACAGCTTCATACATTGATAAGTGTAGCTTTTGACACTGACTGGATCATGGGAGCATGATATTCATCAATGGATTAACCCACTGATGAATTTATAACAAAATGTGACATTAGGAGGTGAAGTCTGGTAGGGGGAGGTGAGTTATAGGGGTGTAGCCTGCAAGAATTTATCTCTGGCCCATTCTTCCCTTCATCCTATCTCTGTTTCCCAGTTGCCATGCCCTGAACAAGCCTCCTCTGCCATGCCACCCCTCCTCAGAGCCAGCTGACTATATAAATTGTGAGCTAAAGTAAACCTTCCCTCTTTTAACTTGTGGATGTTGTGCATTGTGTCTCAGCAACAAGATAAGTAAGACAATATATAAAGAATATGTTGGCAGGGAAATACAAAGGCAGGAATGGTAAACCAGAGTTGCAAGTTTTGCAAGCAAAAATAGAAGAGTCAAGAAAGTAACGATACCAAGTAAACTGGGGCCTGTAACGAGGTGGCAAGTTAGAACTGGCTGAACTGTGTAGAAGGCAAAGTAATCCTCCAGCAAGAATGAGTCAGAACTAGCAGCCAAGGACATGACTGCTGTGTTAGTTACTTTTCTCTCACTGCTGAGACAAAATAATGACACCTAAAGTTAGAGGAGAAAAGGTTTATTTGCCTTACAGTTCATAGAGCTTTCAGTCCATAGTTGGCTGGCTCCAAGATTGGGATGACTAAACAAGCAACTCAGAAGAGAAGCAGCACAATGTGTACCAGGCAGAAAAAGTAACAAATGAGCTTCTGCCCATTTTATCCTATTCACGCTACTGGGATTAGGGATAATCCAAACCAGTCACCCACGTGTACTGGTTTAGTAATCACAGGCCTGTAATAGAAATTCCCACTTCACCTGCACAAGGCTTTGGGGGAACATCTAAACACAGACTGTAGCACTGTGCAACCAATGCAGATGCAAAGGACCAACATGCAAGCAAAATAAACATTCCATTTTCACTTTCCTAATGAGCTTACTCACTATTTTATCAGAACACAGCAACCTCCAGAGGAAATTTGAAGACATGACTGATATGCTTATTGGCTATTAACCGAATGTGTAGCTCTCATTGTCTTCAGCCAGTTGTTTTCCATTGTATTCCCATTCCATCTGATATAGGAATCTGAATTCACCAAAAATGAAATAAATGCCCCCAAAAGCCTATGAATTGTATTTCTGTTTTTGCCATTCCAGCAGCAACTCTCTTTAGAAGATAATTAATTGTCTTTGTTACTTTCTTGTTTCCGGAAGAAAGTACCTGGGAAGAAGGAAAGTAAGTAAAAGAAGGAAAGGTTTATTTTAGTTGACAGTCTTTAGAGGTTTCAGTGCATAGTTGGTTGGCTCCAAAGTAGGACAATGTGGTAGGAGAATGTGGCAGCAGGCGAAGCAGAGAAGAAACACTTCATGTCATGGTAGACGGGAAGGAACAGCAAACAGCACACCTTCCTTTACCTTGTGCTTCCATTCAGACTACAGGCCTGTTGGTCTGTGCTGCCCTTACCTAGAGTGGGGCTTCCCTCTTCAGTATGCTAAACCATCCACAAGTACAATAACAAGTATGCTAAACCAGCCACAAGTACGCTAACAAGTATGCTAAACCAATGTTATCGCATATCCATAACCCGATATCTCACATCCATAATACAGCCACTTCCCAAAAGCCCCATCTATAAGTGCATGAGGCTTTAGCAGGACATCTAGATATAAGCCATACATTTGTATTTCAGTAAATCCAATCAATAAGTTTTTAGAACCTTTTCTATATAAAATTTTCAATTCTTCAGGCAAAACATCAAGCTTGATATTGAAAAATCCAATAGATGCCTTGTGAGATATATTCACTTACTATCTTCAGAAAGGAATGAACATTGAATTCAACTCAAGTCAGGGTCTTCATTCCTGACAGCATACTAGAATTACATGGGAAAATTCTGATATAAATTGTGACTAGTCTGAAATGGGGCAGGAGCATCAAAACATTTTTACCAACTCCCCAGATGACTGTAAGTATTAAGAACTATTGTACTGGGGCCAGGGATTTAGCTCAGTGGTTCCAGCACCTATCTTGCGAGTGCAAAGACCCGGGTTCGATCCCCGGGCACCACGTACAATACTGGGTGTGGAGATTCATGCCCAGCAGCAACCAGTACCACATTCCAGTGCTGGGCATGGTGGCTCACGCCTGTAATCCCAGCACGTGGGAGGCAGAGGCAGGAGGATTGCTGTGATGTGAGTTTGAAGCTGAACACAGGGACAGCCTGAACTACAAAGTGAGACCTGCCTAAAAAAAAAAAAAAAAAAAAAAACTATTGTACTGTTCTGTGGGAGATATGCAGTGAGAAAAGGACAGTCTAAATATCATAATATTAAAGTAGCTGTTTAAGATTTCTGAAGACCTCACCTAACAATTCCTTGTCTTTGTGTAAAAGACAACTAGCTAATCTTAATACCATGGACTCACCTCCTGAGGTCACTATGACTCTTTTTTTCCCAAGGAAATGAGACATGAGTCTTGTTAATCATGTCTTCTTAATTTGTGACTCTGTCTAGTAAGTTTAAATGGCTGTGTGGGCTGTTTGATGGGTCTCAGTCCATCAGAAGTTGTGAAATCTGATTTATCCTTTCAGTTTCTGAGTAGGGAACCAATGCTTTGAAGCAACAGGAAAGGGGGAAATGACTATATTTCAAGTAGAGATCTAAAGCAATGAGATGGTTCAACCAAGGCAATTTTTTAAAAGCAAAGAAATGATTTCAGATCTAAGAGAACTAGATATGAACTCAAAAGAATGTTTTCCAAAACATAGTAACAGAAAAAATGAAGCTAAATACACAAACTTTCAACATCTGAAGAAAATCATCCTGACACCAGAGTAGTGGAAATAACTGGTTAACAAAGAAACATATAGGTATACAAGTACAGCTAAAAACTCAACCAAATTAGGGATTCTTGTGCATATTAACTTATTGATGAGCCATGACCTACATGTTCAAATAGAAATTAAAATTTTATTGACTGTTAGATAAGAATAAATCCTATGGTGTGAAACATTATAGACATATAAGAGTAGTAGTAGGATAGCCACATAGATAGTATTCATTTTGACTTTTAAATTAATTTTCAGCTGGATCAAGACTACATAATAGAAAGAGATAGCATTCGCAATTTTCTCAGGGTCATATTCAAAGCCTCCTCATAATAAAAAAAAGTATTTGTAGATTGAAACCAAGTGTTTGTAGACTGTAGATTCATCAAGCCCTAGTTCACTGATCTGGAACTAGGCCTTGAGCCTTAGTCTACCTTTTATTTATTGCATTCTTTTCTATGGAGTCCTTGGTTTGAAAAGTTAAGCTCCATCAACAACTCCTTCAGGATCCAATGAGAAAGTAATTTGTATATAATTTGGGACCCCTGGTAACAGAATTATTTAAATATTAACTTTCAATAGTTATGCTTTTGGCAACACAAAAGACAATACGTATAGAAATCTAATTTATATATCTCTTTAAGAAACTATCCTGAAGTTTAAATGAACTTGCTGTGAACTAACATATGCATAAAATAAAGGAAATGAACAAGCACAGAGAATAATGGGCGCCCGACAGTGTGCTGGCCTCTCACGGACACCAATTGAATGATTACTTGCTGCAAGAAGAGCTATTACTCCCTTTATATGGATGAGGAAATTGTTATTTGGAGAAAAGAAACTGATCCAAATTCCCACAACTGGTAAACGGCAGACGAAAATGTGAATCTTGGAATTACCAACTCCAAAAATGTCCAAGTCCTTGACCGTCAGCCCGAGAACAGAATTCCCTGCTGAAGCGCAGCAGCAGGGTTCTGGGCGTGGAAGACCCTTTTAAGGAGGATTGTGCTCTGAACAGAAGAAAGGAGAGCAGGAGGGAGGGATTTGTCCGGTTTCCTTCACTGAGGCTGACTTTCCACAGAGGAACTCCAGTCCGCGCTGCTGTGGAGAATGACCGCTGCCCTTTCCAGAAGAGCTCAGAGCTCTGGTCGTGCCTTGGCATTCTAGCTTCGTTCTAGCTTCCCACTCTAGCTTCTGGCGCTCTCCTTTCACTCTCCCAGAGCAGTTCGCTAGGTCTTCAATTGCGGATCCTTTGGCCTCCTGTTGCAGACTCCTACACAACAGTGTTCCAGGCCTTCAGTTAGACCCACACTCACAACTTTTGACGCTGTGGAGCCGTTGTAGCTCAGTCTTGCAATTTTCCGTGTCTTGCATTAAACCTGATTCAAAGCAATGCGGTGTGTTGAGGAGGCCTGCCCCACCCCTGTAAGCTCTCCAGTGCATTTGGGAATCATATTTTGACGTCAAACTTGAGCCTAATAACTTACAAAAAGTCAAATGTGAACATCATGGTCCATCTATGGTGAAGAAAAATTATCAACTATCAGAGAAACGCTTCCTACTAATCATCCTACTTCCTGGGATTTACACACTGAAAATATTTTATCCAGTATTAAAGTTAATAAGTGAGAGAATCAGGGATCCAAACATGAATATTTATATTATCAATAACCACTACCAACTCCAACTGCAACAATGAGGAAATTTAAATTTCTCCAATCAAATCAACCCAGTGATCACATTCATATAAGCTAGACATCACTGATCACATCATGTCTACAAAAGGGCATTTTCAAGGAGCTACTTATAGAATAATCTTGAATGTGAAAACTCCAACAAAGCTATCTGGCAGTATTACTTGTATGAACCAAATCTGACACATAATGGCTAGGGAGAATCTTAGCCAGTAAATTATATTAAAGTTTAAGGAGTTTAGAAAACCTCCCAGTACATACAGTCTGCAGGAAACAGAAAGGCCTACCACATAATACCTAGATACACTGAGATATATCACTCTTTGCTCAAACATATCCTCAAGAGTTAGAGATACTTGTTAGGTAAATAACTTGCAATTTTTTTTTTTTTGAGACAAAGTCTCTTGCTTTGTAGTTCAGGCTGATCCTGAACTTAGCCTCAAACTCACATCACAGCAATCCTCCTGCCTCTGCCTCCCAAGTGCTGGGATTACAGGTGTGAGCCATCATGCCTGGCACCGTGGTATATGGTACTGATTGCAGGTGGACATGAGTCTCCATGCCCAGTACTGTTGTATATGGTTACCAAGGATCGAACCCAGGCCCTTGCACTTGCAAGACAGTCGCCGGAACCACTGAGCTAAAATCCCAGGCCCATAACTTGCAATTCTGAAAAAGTAATATATGTGATTCTGAAGTTAGAGGGGATGTTTGGGCTGCAGAATGAATTTAGAAATAATCAATCCATAGATAATATTTACTCCTTGAAAGGATAATATAATCAGAAAAGAGGAAAACAAGCCTTGAATTATAGTAATCTTTGTGGATAAGGAAAAAGAAGAGAATTGAAAAATGTAACAGAATGAATGGTGACTGAGGCAGGAAAAAGCCAAAAGATGTTTCTCAAAGCCAAGTAACAAAAACAGAAAATATCACATGAAAGGAATAATCATGTATAGTAAATGTTCAACTGAGATGACTTATTCCGCTCAATTTTTTTCTTCCAAATTGTTGTTTGGTCCAAAAATGACACCAGTATTTATTCAGATGGTCAAATCAAAAAATTTCTTAATTCATTCTTAGTCAAATCATTTTCAATTCATCTCCTTTGCCTTCCACACTCAAGCAACAACACAAAAATACTATTGATTTAATTTCCACAATACATAGAAAAAATGATCCTTTTCAGAACTTCTACACCTACCATACTGATCTAATTCACAGACATTTCCTTTTAACCTTTGTAATGGTCTCTAAAATAGCCATGCTACTATGTCATCTGCTATTTTATGGCTTATCTTCATCATAAAACAACCAGAATGATCTTTTAAAGGCACAAAATTGGGTCTACACCTAGAGAATGAAGAGCTGTTGCTATAAAATAATGAATTGAGTATCTAGTCTTTCTGATGGTTTCCCATGATAGTATCAACAAGATAAGAAATGAGCCAGATGGTCAGGACCCAAAATGAGATATAGGACAAAATACCTGATTTCCATGCTTATAGAAGAAATGAGAAGCTGTATCTGAAAAGGTGCAGTAAGGTTACAATGAGACAGCAAAGCAAAAATGAGATACCAATTGAAGTGCCAAAGACTGAAGGGTAGAACAAGGTCTGGCGGGGAGTAGCAGGACCGGAACGTGTGAAACAGTGGACTACAAAGAGACTGCTAACCAGCTGCACTGAAAGTAGCTTCTGTAGGAACTATGTGTCACTGTGCTGGATAAAGGTCCATTCCTGGGTGTCATCCTCATTTTATGTAATTCTCACAAGCAAAATGGTTGTTCTGTGAACCATTAAAATAGGGTGGGAAGAGGAAACAAATACACTTTCTAGAAACTTTCACTCAGAAACCCAGAACATAAAATGATTACAAAAAAAGAAAACGGAAAGTTGCTGAGGAAGAGATACTAAAAAGTTTGTGAACTGGCCACTGAGCTCCAACAAAGCTTTCCAGTGCATGTTCCTCTTAAGGGCTGGTTGTTCAGCATCTTCAGGACTTCCTGTGGACTTTCTGTGGCCATGATGAACTCAAGATAGTTGAGAGAACTTCTGTTCCTTGCAAATAAAGTGCCTCTGAATGAATGGATCCCTTTGGCTACATTACAGAGATGACATTCTGTGAGGTTTTCTAGGCCACTAGCAATCGCTGATATGGATTGAAGCAGTTTTATCTTTCTCCCCTTTTACCCCAAAGTAACTTGGAGCTGCCAAAGTCCACTGCTTAGAACTGCTCTCACTTTGGACTGAGTGGTAGAAACGTGAGGACTCTGACTCCACACTTCTCAGTTTGGCACCGCATTTGTGATGAAAGGCGAGCTTTTAGAGCCATGGTTTACAGGGTCTCTGAAGTGGGAGTCCCAGGAGGAATTCATGCACAGTGTTTGCCTGGAGGCCTTAATACTTGGAATATCCAGGTCCCTTTTTCTTTCTATTGAAATAAAAAAGGAAACACTGAACCTTCTTTAGAATAAGTGAAGCTGACATCTTTCTTCATCTTACACTGTCATCAGATGCCTAAGCCTTCTCACATTGAAGTTTTCTCCTTTTCCTCCTGTGCTTTATATATCCAATATTTTCTTTAATATATATTTTATTAGTATGAATTTACAAAACATAATTATTTTAATTGAATTCTTTATTAGTAATTTTATATTCACATAATGATCACACTCAACATTGAGATGTTATTTATTCAGTTATTTTTTTAGACAGGGTCTTGCTTTATAGTTCAGGCTGGTCCTAAACTCAACTTCTAACTCACAACAGTTCTCCTGCCTCTGCCTCCTGAGTGCTCTTGCAAGGCAGGTGCCAAACCACTGAGCTAAATACCAGGCCCAACACTGAAAATTAGTACCAGAATATGACACACCTTAACTCTCATTTTTTCCCATTCTCCTGCCCACCCTACAACCCTTGCACTCCCGATAAAGTACATAATTATTACATTCATCTAGTTACATGTACATGACACATCTTACTTCCTTTTACATCCCATTTTGTCTCCCTCTTCCCTTCCACTACTCTTCATTTCCTGTTACCCTTCTTATCTGCAAAGATCTATCTCTCTATTTCCTATTATTGACCTCTTATTTGGTCTTTTAAATTATTTATACTTTGAGTTTCCTTTATGCTATGCTCTGTATCTGCTAAGGACATGGTGCTTTTTTCCCTCCACTAAGTAAAATTCTTTCAGAATCACATATAATATATTTGTTGTTCCTTGTGCTCAATTTAAGTATTATAATTAATAAACTTGGCATTGACTGTTTGTTTATCTATACACACAAGTACTGCCTCCTACTCCCTAACATGAGAAAGTAGTATATGTTTGCTGTTCTTCAATGGTTTCTACATAACATCACAAAGAGAAAGAGCTTTATTAATGACTTTCTCAGTTAATAAACACATAGCAAACAAGTGTAGATTTTAAACACCAGTGGTCATTTTAAAGCCAGATGTCAAAATATATCAAATTACATCAAGCTGGAAAAAACCTTTGCAAACAAGTCACTAAAATTTTTCATCTAAAATCACTTTTTGACATGTTTAAAATAGTTTTCTGCATGCATGCTTTTTCAGAAACTAATTTCCTACTCAAAATAGGGCACTCCATGAGAGAAATCCTTCAGTTTTCTTCCCAGGATGCCCCACCACAGATGCTGTAGGATATTACAGGTAAAAGGAAACTTTGACAGCTAATTTTTCCATTTAATAGTCAAGAAAACTGAGATTCAGTAGTGTGAAAATATGAAACAATGAGAATTTACTTGATCTGAGGGTGAAAACACAGCTTTGGTCTGCCAGTGCGCACTATTTGAGACCCAAAGGCAAAGATTCTAATACTCTCAGATATGCAACTGACAACACATGTTCATAGCTTACCCTTGAGAAGAGATAACGACCGTGCAGAGCAGAAGGTCAGCGGAGAGAAAGGCATCGTTCAGCCGACGGGGCGCGCTACATCATTCTCCCTAAGTAGTCTACATTTTAGTTAAACATTTTCATCCATAGTTTTCTTGATTTTTAATAAATAGGCAAGTTGATCATCTTTCTTTTGAGAATTTCATCACTGATGCTAAAATGTGCCCTGTGTAATTGTCCATTCCCACCAGAGTCTAAATCGCATCACAGTAAGTAGGTAATCCCCTTCCCCAGCCCTTGACCTGCCTTTACTTCCTCTTTTCTTCTTCTTGACCCCTGATGCCCTAGGCAGCATTTTCAGCTTGTTTCATTTATGCTGTACACCTCATCCCTGAAAGCCTGTTCTCCTGTGTTCCCTGTCTCGGATCTCCAGCAGCTGAAGACACTGAGGAAATGAGAGAAGATGGAAGCCCTTCTTAGACAAACAAACACCTCATTAGATGCCTTGCTGAAAGTTTAACTCAGTTTTAATGTTGGGAACCTCCAAGTAAAAGCTATTAAAGTAAAACAATCACCTATAAGGAAAACCCATCAGAATTATAATAAATGTCTCAATGTAAACTTTAAAGATAAGAACTCGTAAAGACAACAGTAAAACAACTTCCAAATGAGATTTATATATCCTGCAAAGTTATCTTTCAAAATTGATGGAGAAATAAGATATTTCCATGATAAAGAACAACTAAAGAAATTCATGATCACATAACCAACACTCCAAAAAATTCTCAAAAATCTTAGGAAGAGGAAATGAAGCTAACAATGACCAAAAGCCCAATAAAATGAATGCAAGAAGTAGATCTAGCCATTAGATAAAAGAGAGAAAAAGCAAAACAGCAACAAGTAAATAATACAGTGAGAGTAATAAAATAATAATCAATGTGGAAAGATTTACCTCACCAATCAAAAAAAAAAAAAAAGATTAGCAAAACAGATCAAGAAACAAAACTCAGTGTTTTGTTCTATACCAAAAAACATATCTAACACAAAAAGAAATCTATAGACTAAAAATTACAAAATGGAAAACAATATTCCATGCAATGGACATTGCATATTAATTAACATAACTATTCAACACAAAAAGGTAGCAATCATAAATACAGATACACCAAATTTTAGTGCACTCAACTTCATAAAACAAATACCAGTGGACATAAAAGATCAAATTAACCTTAATTCAATTATAATTGGAGAAAACAATATGCCACTATCTCAAGTAAACAGGTCAAATAAACAAATATTAACAAAGAAATATCAAACTTGAGCCAAACTTTAGAAAAAATGAACTTAATAATCACAGTCTTTTACCCAACAACAGAATTCATACTCTTTCCAATAGCATGTAATACTTTCTCGAAAACCAACCATATACTAGTTAATAAGACTACTTAGGTAAACATAAAATAATCAAAATTTTACCACATACATTATCAGATCATAGTGCAATGAAATTAGAAGTCAAATGCAAAAGAAATATACAGAAAAATACACAAATGGATGGAAATTAAAGAATACACCCTTAAATAATGAATGGGTCACAGAAGAAAATGAGGAGAAATGACAGCTCCTAGAATTAAATGATAATATCAGTCTAACATATCAGAATTTATGAGATGCAGTGAAATCAGTCCTATAACAGAAATGGATACCTGTGCATGCCCACATCAGAAAAAGAGCCTAATGATACAATTTATGGTGCTAGAAAAACAGGAACAATACAAACCCAGAGCTTGTACTAGAAAGGAAATTACAAAGATCAGAATAGAAATGAATGGAATGGAGGCTGAGCAAATATAAAAAGAATCATTGAATTGAAGAACTGGGGTTTGGAAGGAATAAATAAAATAGATAAATACTTGGCCAATCTTACCCCCTGCAAAAAAGCAAAAAAGACACAATCAATGCAATTAAAAATGAAGAAAAGTGAAATTAGAATGGACACCGCTGAAATCTAGAAAGTTATTAGCAACTACTTCACAAACATTTATGCCAAAACATTGGAAAAATTCAGAAGAAATGAAGATATTCTTAGATATGAATGTATTACTGAAACAAGAAAACTTAAAATCTTGAATAATCCAGTAGCAAGCAATAAAGCCAAAGCAGTGATAAGAAACCTACCAACTAAGAAAAACATAGGATTTGATTAAATCACTTTCAAATTCTATAAGAACTTCAGGGAGGATATAATACTAATAATACTAATAACTGAAATTCTTGAATTCAAGTTCTTAAAATCAAGAGGGAAATGGTACTCACAAGATCATTCTTGGAAGTTAGCATTACACTGACCCAAACCAAGACAAAGACCCAGCCAAAAAGGAGAACTAAAGGCCAAACTCTCTGGTAAATATAAATACAAAAGTCCTCAATCAGAAACCAGCAAAAAGAATGTAATGGATCAAAAAGATCATACACCATGATCAAATGAACTTCTTTCCAGCAATGCAAGGATGATTCAACATATGCAAATCAATAAATGTAATTCATCACATAAACAGACACAAGGACAATAGCATATGATTATATCAATAGACACAGAATAAAAGTCTTTGGCAAAATCCAAAACCCATCCATGGTAAAAACGCTGAAGAGAACAGGTATAGAAAACTTTATCTCAGGCCAGGAAGTCAGCTCAGTGGTTCCAGTGCCTGTCTTGCAAGCGCAAGGACCTGGGTTCGATGCCCAGTATCCACATACCATACTGGGCATGGAGACTCACGCCCAGCAGCAACCAGTACTACATATCACAGTGCCGGGCATGGTGGCTCATGCCTGTAGTCCCAGCACTCAGGAAGTAGAGGCAGGAGGGTTGCTGATGTGAGTTGGAGTCTGAGCTCAGGGCCAGCCTGAACTACAAAGCGAGAACCTGTCTCAAAAAACCTAAAAAAGAAAAAAGAAAACTTTATCTCAATATGATAAAAGTCACTTATGGTCAACCTACCTCCAACATTATATTAAATAGGAAAAAATTGAAAGTGTTTCCTCTAAAATCAGAAAAAAAAACCAAGAATGTCCACTGTTACTACTCTTGTTCAGTGTAGTCATCGAAACATTAGCCAGAGCAATCAGGCAAGAGAAGGGATATGTAAGGAAAGGGACAAAATCAAATTATCTTTATTTGAAGATAACATGACCCTCCACTTACAAGACTCTCAAAATTCCACCGAAATACTCCTAGAACTAATAACCAAAATAATAAATATAATAAGATAAAAATAAATGCACAAAAATTAATAGTGTTTCTCTATGCAAAGTATGAGCTTACTGAGAAAGGACTTAAGAAAACAATACTATTCACAGCAACATCAATAAAAATTAAACTTTTAGGGATTAAACTAGTCAAAGAAGTGAAGACCTTTACCATGAAAGTCACATCACTCTGAAAAAGGAAGTTGAGGAAGACAATAGAATATGGAAATATATTCCCTGTTCACAGATAGACAGAACCAACATAATATTATGGCTATATTTTTAGAACTGATGTACAGATTTAAAACAATTTCTGTCAGTATACCAACCACAATTGCTACAAATCTAGAAGAAACAATCCTAAAATTCATAGGAAACCAAAAGGGACTCTGAATACCAAAAGCAACCCTAGGTAACAAAAGCAAAACAAGAGGCACCCGAATCCCAGATTTCAAGTTATACGACAAAGTTATTGTGATTTAAAATAGCATACTACAGGACAAAAACAGATGTGTGGGTCAATGGAACAGAATAAAGGAAGCAGGAACCCCCTCAGGCACATTCTTTAACAGAGAAGCCAAAGACACACACTGAAGGAAAGAGAAAATTGTTAATAAATAATGCCTGGA
>PVIR01007984.1:0-58536 GCA_004026965.1 Petromus typicus
AAAAAAAAAAAAAAAGACTAACCGTGAACAAGCTTCTGCACACATACGAAGACCTTGGCTTTAGCCTCACCATACTGGGCCCTTGTGGAAATATTTACATGAACCAATAATTTTATATATTAATTATCAATATTGTTATTCAATCTGATGAGCAGTCTGATTCAATATTATTAATGATTATGGATTAATATATATCATAGTGTATAGTGAGGGGTTGAGCTGAGTAGTGATCGGGCTCTGTCCGTGCAGGATTTCCGATTCTCAGAACAGGATTTGAAGCTGGTAGTGTTATTCTGTTTATTGTGGAAAGAGAAAGCCGAGGCTTCAAGAATGTGCAGGACACTTTGAGTTGAATATGTACTGGAAGTGCATTTCATTTCGTGGATGCATATGCGCATGTGTGTCGACCCCGCTTATGCTCCCTTTGCTCTTGGCCTTGACTTGCTGCTTCTGATCCCTGTCCTTCGCTCCTGGCCCTCAGACTCGCACTTTCCAATAAACTGCTCACAGGAGAACCCACAGGAAGACTTGTCACGGAGTGACTCCAGAAAACAGCGCCTCAAGTCTGCGTTTTGGGACTGGATCGGTCATGTGGCAGCAACAGGCCCATGTCTGGTAATAAGGGGGTGGGGGAGGAAGGTTGTGGCAGCATCATAATGACTCCGGGGTCTGTCCATGGTTAATTTGATGAAGTGCATGGAGAAGGTAAGGTACTGATTGAGCTTTCTGGTGGCTGTGACACTGAAACGGTAAGAGGCCTTTGTTATATATAGTTTTTTTATTTTAGGCAGAGTCTTGCTATATATTTCAGGGTGGCCCCGAACTCACTACATAGCTCAGACTGGCCTGAAACTCTAAGTAATCCTCCTGCCTCAGCCTCTAAAGTGCTGGGATTGCAGATGTGTGCAACCATGCCCAACTGAGAGGGTAATGCTAATTAGAAGAATTATTTAATGCAACTGGGGATTTAGCTCAGAGGTTCTGGAACCTGCCTTGCAAGCTCAAGGGCCCGGGTTCGATCCCCAGTAACCACATACAACAATGCCCACCAGTAATCAGTACCACATACCACAGTGCCAGGCATGGTGTGGCTCACACCTGTAATCCCAGAACTTGGGAGGCAGAGACAGGAGGATGGCTGAGTTCGGGAAGAGCCTGAACTACAAAGGGAGACTCTGTCTCAAAAAAAAAAAAAGAAAAAAATTTATTCAATGAACTGAGCTTTTCTTCATTGGAAGCTTTGAGAGGAAAAAAAGGGCTAGCACAGCCACCTAACAGTTTCACTTTGTGAAAGCTAAAAAGTCAATATGAAAGCTTTGTTTTTCTGGTTTTTGAGACAGGATCTCACCTTGTAGTTTAAACTGGTCTTAAACTCACTATGTAGCACATAGCATGGCAATTCTCCTGCCTCTGCCTCCCAAGTGCTGGAATTACAGGCAAGAGGCACAACCCTCCATCCAGCCAGATTCTGTCCTTCGTATCTTTTCTCCTGAAGTGGAATCCCTAAGGCTGTATGTGAAAATTAAGGCACAGATGTTCTCTTTTCATGGGGCCCACAGACTAGGGTTTATCTTGGTGATATCATACACAGGACGTCATACCAGGCAAATATCCACCTCTCTAACCATCATTTTTCAAACTCCTACTTTCCTACCCAGGACACAAAAATCTTTCCTAGCTTGGCTTTTAATTGTGAATCTTGTTTCTATTCTCCTAAGCCTCCACCTGAGCCTTTAAAATTTTTAAAGTGGCGACTGGGTATGTGGTTCAGTGTTAGAGTGCTAGACTAACATGCATGAGGCCCTGGGATCAATCCCTAGCCCCACAAGACAAAGGGGGGAGCAGAACTTTGGGTCAGGTCATCAGGCTGTGGAGAAAACTTGAGAGTATGGTTAGCACTCAAGAAAAAGGAGGGAGGGGCCTCAGAGCATCCAAGGCGGTCCTGGTGACAGGTTTGCCACTGTTTCTAAACAGCAGGAGTCCTCTGATTTCTTCGCTACCAGAAGAAATCAGACTCCCTGCTCCTCAAGCTGAGGTGGGACTGTCTGAGAGTACAATGAGAGACGGAATCCATCCAGCCAGATGAACGGAAAGGATGCAGGGGAGCGAGTCTTACTCTGTGGTGGAAGAAACACTGAGCGCCGGGAGCCTCAGCTGCATGCTGCGGGTGATGTTAGCAGAGGGCCCTGGCTATCCAGGGAGGGGAACACTGGCCACCACACAGCCAAGCCATTTTCAGGAAAGGACGCCAGCACCCAGTGAGTGGCGCCCTCCCATAGAGGAGGCTGCTGAGACCCTGAGATTCCTTTGCCCCTGCTACAAGGGCTGAATACATATGAGGGATGGGCAGTTGGAATTGTGATCTTTTTCTTCTGGAGAAGGTAAGGAACAGGCCTCATTTTCTTCATGTGCCTGCTGCCAAAGGCTAAGGGTGTCTGAACCCAATGTGTGGGTGGAGAGGACAGGGATAGGCTCAGTTCTGAGGCACAGGGTGCTCCAGCAAGGCCAGAGCCATTTTGCAAGAAGCAGAACAGAATACTCACATGAGTCATGTGCTCCTCTATATGTCATTCCGGAAACTTTTAAGAAAACTGCATCCATTTTCTGAGACAAAATGGAAAACTTTGCATGCACTAAAGTCAAAGTGGATTACAGACCTAAATATTAAAACAGAAACACTAAACCCACTAGAAGATAGGTCAGGTAGAACTCTTGGAGACATTGACATAGAGAAATAGCTTATGAACAAAACCTTAGCAGCACAGGAACTAGCAGAAGGAATCAACAACTGGGATCTCATCTTCTTAAAAAACTTCTCCACAGCAAGAGAAACCAACAACAGAGTGAAAAGACAACCGACAGTATGGGAAAAAAAATTTTAACAGCTGTTTCACAGACAACAGACTATTATCTAACATATACAAAGAATTTTTTAAAAATCAGAATTCCCAAATGTAAAGACCCACTTGAAAAATGGGCATCTGAAATGAACAGACTTTCAGATGAAAAAAAGTTTCTAAGAAACATATGAAGAAATGCTCAGCGTGGTTAGTAATTCTAGAGATGCAGATGAAAATAACACTGAGATTCCATCTCCCTCCACAAAGAATGGCTGCTATCATGACATCAACCAACAGCAAATGCCGATAGGCTGTGGGGAGAAAGGAATGTAGACTTGTGGAATCACCATGATCAGTATGGAGATTCCTTTAAAAACTAGGACTCTAAGTTTCTTTGACCCTATTTTCATGCTAGGTATATATATGAAAGAACTGAAAGATTCATATCATAGAGACATAAGTTTATGTTTATAGCAGCTCAGTTTGTGATAGCTAAATCTTGGAAACAGCCCAAATTCCCATAAATAGGAGACTGGATAAAGAAGATATGAAGGTGGGTTTTTCATATATATATATATATATATATATATATATATATATAGAATAAACAGCAGGAGTCCTCTGATTTCTTCGCTACCAGAAGAAATCAGACTCCCTGCTCCTCTATATATAGAATGAAGTATTACTCTGCCATAAAGAATGATAAATCTGAGTCATTTATACTCAAGTGGATGTACCTTAAGGTCATAAGTGAAATAAATAGGACACAGATGTGTAAATACTGTATCATTTCTCAGGTATGAGAATCTGAAGGTGTAAATGAGTTCTAAAATATATGATAGGTACTGTGAAATAGGAAGAAAATGTTCAAAAGAAAATGAAAAAGAGGCTAGGGGTAAGTAAAGGAGAGAAAGAAAAAATTTGATGGGGAAAAAAGGAAACAGCTTGTATATATAGGGGGCAGAGGGTTGTGAGGAGGGCTGGGGAATGAGAGGATGTGTCATGTATTGGTACAAATTCTCAATGTTGTGATTAAAATGTACCAATATAAAATGTACCAATAAAATCCATTTTTTAAAATGGGAAACTTCAAAGAACTTTGAGGACCATAGTGGTCCAGGCCTAGATGCTCAGAGACCTCAGTCGCCTGGGAGGGGTGGATGTGACGCCTGGCCTGGGCTCCTTTCCTTGGCTTAGACTGTGCTCTGTTGCCTTGTCTTGGGCTGCTTTGTGTTCCTAGAACAGAATGCTGTAGAGTGGATAATCTATAAAAGGAAGAAATAAAGTTCTCCTCTCGAGGAGGTCGCATCTGACTTGGGCCTTTGTAAGTGGACTGGCTGGAGCCCCCTTGACTCCCCATCGCCCAACATTGTTGCAGTGGGGACTAAGTTCTGAACACATGCTCTGAGGCTTGTGGTCACACCACTGCAGCCCATCTGGGAGGAAGAGGTTAGATTGTAGGAAAAAATTGTTTTCTGATCAATTGTAAACTCTGTAGTGACTTAAAATATTGACTCTGTGTTAGCTTAAGCAACAATGTACTGTTTGTACATTCTGTAAATCTTCCCCATTTTGTTTGGTGTTACCTTGTTCTCAGTAGGCTTGAAATCAACTCAAGGTTTGTTTAGACCCCTCAACCTCGAGACGTAGAAAAAAACCACAATGACCCCATAGAGCGCAAGCCAGTTTAAACTTTGGCTTAAATATGTCTATGTAACTTCTACTTTCTGCCAACTGTAACTGACTCCCAGCTAGCTAATCAGTAGAACTTACTGAACCTGTAAAATGTGCAGCTTATGAAAAGTGCCAGAATACTCTTACTCTGTAAGCCCACCTTTTGTGAACACTGTAACTGCCATGCTCTCCCATAAAACTGAGCCCGCTGGTATGGACCTGTTTCCTGGGCTGGTCATTGTCTTGACAATTAAATTCTTGTTTTACCCAACTCTCCTGTCTCTGATTGATCATATCGATCAATCCCCTTGATCTGCCACTACAAAGTGACTCAAGTGTGGTCACTTCTGGGAGGGGTTCAGGTCAGCAGTACTGGGCATGCCCAAACCAGCTTACATGAGACAGCTATTCATTTATCTGAGCTTCCCATTAAACCCAACACTTATTAAAAGTTAAATTATATAAATTACAATAGAATGATCATACATAATATAATAACATTTAAAACGTCCCTTCCTAAGTAGATCAGAAAAGAATTAAGATGTATTATGTACATGTACCAATTGCCTACAGGGATTATAATCATTATATACTATAAACATGTACCAATAAAAATAAAAATTTAATAGCAAAACAAAACATCCCTTTTCTGGGCATGAAGGTACAAGGCTATAATCCTAGCACTCAGGAGGCTGAAGCAAGAGGATCATGGTAAGTTTGAGGCCAGACTGGGCTACATAATGAGTTCAAAGCCAGGCTGAATTACATAGCAAGACCTTGTCTTAGAAAACAAAACATAGGCAGCTGAGCCCAATGACACATAACTGTAATCCCAGTTACTCAGGATCTGGGGAAAGAGGATCATAAGATTAAGGTAGGTCTGGGCAACTTGGTGATGGACTTGGACTAATTATAAATATATATGGTATATTCAGCATAATCGATATTCTGGAAAAGGAAAGAAAAAGGACTCACATAGCATGCTCAAATAAGCACAAAGTGTAATAATAAAGAATAAGGGTGCTGAATATCACAGAATATCAAATATAGCAGATATTAATCCAACAATATCAGTAATGACTATAAAACTCAATAGTGTAAGCATATCACACATCTGTTAAAAGACAGAGATTTTCAGGAGGCATAAAAAGCAATACCCAACTATAGTCTGTTTATATAAATTTCACTTGAAATATAAAAATATTTACAAATTAAGAGTAAAAGGATATAGAAAAACTTACCATGGCAGGCTGGGGATTTAGCTCAGTGGTCTGGCATCTGCCTTGCAAGCACAAGGTTCAATCCCCGGTAACCATATACAATAACAATGCTGGGCATGGTGTCTAACACTCATCAGCAATCAGTACCACGTACCACGATGCCGGGCAGGTGGCTCACAACTGTAATCCCAGCACTCAGGAGGCAGAGGCAGGTGGGTTGCTAAATTCAAGGCTGAGTTCAGAACCAGCCTGAATTACAAAGCGAGACCCTGCCTCAAAAAAACCCAAAAACCAAAAACCTTACCATGCCAACACTAGTCAAAAGAGTTTATCATAATTTTAAATGAAGCAAAAATCAAAGCAAAAAAGTTTCGAGGTAAGAGAAGCATTGCACGATGATTAAGGGGAGTATTCTTTAAGAAACAATAATCCTCAAATGAGGAGAAGTTAAAAGCACTACCAGTCAACTGGATGTAATAGACATGTTAGGCTCTTGGTGTGCCGTTCGTGGAAATTCTGATCCTGAGCATCTTGCTGAGATCGGCCCATCTGGCTAGAGCGTCTCATTCTATGACTTCTACCAGCTGCAAGCCACGTGGAAACCCTGAAGCTACACAGTGGAGACCGTGACCTTTCAGGATGTGGCTGGGGGCTTCACTGTGGAGCAGTGGGCTCTACTGGATCCATCCCAAAAAACCTTCAGAGAGATGTGATGTGGAAAACCTTTAGGAACAGGGCAGCTACAGGAAGAAGCTTTGATGGGCAGAAAGTTGAAGATGAGAGAAAATAGTGAAGGAGAAAGCTAAAAAGTGAAGATGTAGTAAAATAGTCGATATAGATTATGGCATCAACATGCAAGAATGTCTTTTGATTCCAGATTCAAATGTGAGCCTGAAATGACCTGGTTCAAGAGCAGCTGAACATCTTCCCTAAAAAGCCCCTGGTTGGTCATTCAATGCTAATTACACCCCTGATACCTGACAGTGCCTTCAGATCACAAGAATATTAGAGATTTGCAGAGAGGGTGTCTAAATGTAATGTCTTAGTTACTTTGCTTATTGCTGAGACAAAATTTTCAGCACTTGAAGTTAAAGGAGAAAGGTTTATTTGGCTTGGTCCAGGCAGGGCAGCATGGCAGAGGAGCAGCACAGAGGGAAAACTGTTCATGGCAGGCAGAAGACAGAAAACAGCAAGCTACAACTGATAAGCAACAAGAGCAGGCCTCTCTCTGTCTCTCTTATATTAGCATTCACTCCCTTAGTCCTAGCATCACTCTGTGAGTCAATTCCAGTATCATATCCTTCCAGCCTTCTCTGAAAATCCCCACATATGCATGCATAAAGCTTTGATGAAACATCTGGATACAAGTTATAACAATGAATGTGGTCAGACTTGTGGTGATTTTCAGTCCCTTCAGAGACATGTGTGTTCAGGGTCAGGGATTTAGCTCAGTGGTCCCAGTGTCTGCCTGGCCAGCACAAGGTCCTGACTTCGATCCCTGATAACCACAAACCACAATGCTGGGCATGGTGGCTCATGCCTATAATCCCAGCACTTGGGAGACAGAGGCAGGAGGATTGCTATGAGCTCTAGATTGGCCTGGGTTTCATAGTGATAGTGAGTCTGGGGCCAACCTGAACTATAAAGTGAGACCTTGTATCAAGAAAGAGAGGGGGGCGGTGGGGGGAGAAAACCATATGTGCTCAAAGCCTGGAGAGAAATTCTATGCTTGTAAACAATATTGGAAAGGTTTTAGTAGACATAGTCTTTATAAAATACAAGAAAGAAGTCACACTGGAGAGAAACCCTATATATGGCAGCAATGTTAGAAAGCTCTTAGTAAACACATGTATTGCCAGAAACATGAAAAAATTCACTATGGATAGAAATCCTGTGTATGTAAACAGTGTGGGAAAGATTTCTGAAGTCATAGTGATTGTCAAATACATGAAAAAACTCACACTGGAGAGAAATCCTATGCATTTAATCAACATGGAAAAGCTTTCAGTTACTCCAATAATCCTCTTAGATATTGAAAAAATTGCCAAGTATGTGGATACAAACCTATAATTCTAGCACATAAGAGACTCAGACAGGAGATTTGCTGTATGTTCGAGTCCAGCCTGGGCTACATAGTGACTTCAAAGCCAGCCTGAAATACATACCAAAGACCCTGTCTCAGAAAACAAAACAAACAAAAAATAGACAATCAGTTTGAGGCCAGCCCAAACTACGTAATGAGACCCTGTCTCAAAAAAAAAAAAAACAGGGCTGGGGATTTAGCTCATGGTTCCGGCATCTGACTTGCAAACGCATGGTCCAGAGTTTGATCCCCAGTAACCACATACCACAATGCTGGGCGGGTATGGTGACTCATGCCCATCAGCAATCAATACCACATACAATGCCAGGCATGGTGGCTCACTCCTATAATCCCAGCACTCAGGAGGCAGAGGCAGGAGGACTGCTGTGAATTCCAGGCTTGCCTGGTTACATAGTGAGCTCAGAGCCAGCCTGAAAAAAGCAAGAGTCTGTCTCAAAAAAAAAAAATAGGGGCTGGAGATTTAGCTCAGTGGTTCCAGCATCTGCCTGACAAGCACAAGGTCCGGAGTTCAATCCCCAGTAGTCACATACTACAATGCCAGGAGTGATGACTCATGCCTATAAGCCCAACACTGATAACCACATCCACAGTGCCAATCATGGTGGCTCATACTTGTAATCCCAACACTTGGGAAACAGAGGCAGGAGGATTGCTATGAGTTTGAGGCTCGCCTGGGCTATATAGTGAGCTCAGGGCCAGCCTGAACTACAAAGCAAGACCCTGTCTAAAAAAAAAAAAAAAACCCTAAAAAAAGAGAGAGGAAAAACAAAAAGATAAGACTTAGCGTGTGTGAGAGAAAGAATTGGAAAAGTTGTATTTGAAAAGGACTGTTGTCCAAAATAAACAGAGTTCTTAAACTCAACAATAACTGCAAACCTGATTTTAAAATGGCAAGAGAGAAAAACAAATACTTCATCTAACAAAGCATATGAATAGCAGGTGAGTATAGACATTTCTGGATTTATTGTTTCAGTTATAATTTTTCAACTTATTTTCATGCAAAGTGACACACATTCAGTAGACACCATGCCACGATGTTTGGTATTTAGCTCAGTAGTTCTGGCGTCTGCCTTTAGGTGTTATACCCGTTAGGGTTCACTAGTGGAATAGATTTAATGTAATGTTATTTACATATGAATTATTTACAAGGAAAGGTTACAGTGGCCACCTACAGAATGCAAAAGGACCGACTGTGCATTGGAGAGCTGGGGGATTCAGTCAAAGATAGAAGACCTGAAGCCCTCTGAGGATTCCTGTGAAAGTGCAGTTATGCTCATTGGTGTCTCCACATAAGTTGAAAACATCTACACAAAAATCTGCACGTGGTATTTATAGCAGCTTTGTTCATAATTGCCAAATCTTGTCTCATTTTGTAGTTCAGGGTGACCTTGAACTTGCAGCAATGCTACTGCCTCAGCTTCCCAAGTGCTGAGATTATAGGCATGTGCTACTATGCCTGGCAATTGTCAGTCCTGAAAGCAACAAATATGTCCTTCAATAGGTGAATGGATAGACATTGTATGTCTAGATGATGGAACATTAGGGGCGGGGATTTAGCTCCAATGGTACTGCACCTACCTTGGAAGCGCAAGGGTTGGAGTTTGACCCCCTGTACCACAAAAAAAGAAAAAAAATAAATAACTGAGCTATCAAATGATGAAGACTTGGAAGAAACTTAATTGCATGTTCCTAAGTAAAAGAAGCCAATATGAAAAAGCTTTATACTGTCAGATTCCAACTATATAATATTCCTAAAAAGACAAAACTATGGAGACAGTAAAAAGATCGGTGTTTGCCAGAGACTTGGGGTGTACAGGATAAATGAACAGAGAACAAGAGATCTTTAGGGTCGTAAAACTTTTAGCAAGGAAGAACCTAAATAAGCCCTCTAGCTCCATTTGTCCTTAGCTGACTATTAAAATTCACTCACTTTGGGGCCAGGGATTTGGCTCAGTGGTTGCAGTGCCTGTCTTGCAAGCACAAGGGCCCGGTTCGATATCCACTCCCCCACCCCACTCAACCCCTCACCCCCCACCACATAACCCCACCCCACCCCCTGTAACCACATACAATACTGGGTGTGGAGACTCATGCCCAGCAGCAATCAGTACCACATACCACAGTGCCGGGCATGGTGGCTCACACCTGTAATCCCAGCACTCGGAAGGCAGAGGCAGGAGGATTGCTGTGATGTAAGTTAGGCTGAGCTCAAGGCCAGCCTGAACTACAAAGTGAGACCGTGTCTCAAAAAAAAATAAAATGAAATAAAATAAAAAATAAATAAAATTCACTCACTTTGAGCCCAACACTCTGGGAGGCTGAGGCAGGAAGATTGAAAGGCCAGAGCCCCATCTGGGCACTTCCTGACTTAGTAAAACCTTGTTTTAGAAAAAAAAAGCCTTGGAATGTAGCTTAGTGAAAAGGCACTGGGTTCCATCCTCAATACAAAAAAAAAAAAAAAGTCACTAATTTTGGAAGTCACACACCTGGACAATACATTTGTAGTTTCCCCAGGTTTGCTATAGATAACACCTCTAGCTGAGGCCACCCAATGGGGACAAATCTATTCTCTGACAAATGTGTCTCCCTTGCTCCTGAGGAAAATCTCTTTTTTCTTTATCTCACCTACTGTTGTCATGAGGAAAAATAGACTTTGCCATCAACCCTTGTTTTCCAGAAAAAGATGCTTTTTAGATCCTAATAACGATTCACTGTTCCTAGGAAAGGAAAGGAAATTGAAACATCAATCATAAGACTTTCTAATTATAACTTTTCTTTAGATTTACAGAACATAGAATATTTAGGTACCAACAGTTAAGTGCAGTGTGCATGTCAGAAGAGCAGCTGCCCTGAGCTCTGGAACTCCCCCTGTGCAGACCTATCCAATATGCCTCTCCACACTGTCTAAGCCTTTGCCTGCAAGCCCTAAACAAGACACTCCTTGTTGGTGAGAACTTCTCTCTTCTTTGGTTTGTTAGCTTTCTAAATATATTTTTTTCGGGTCAGGGGATTTAGTTCAGTGGTTCCTGCAAGCGCAAGGTCCCGATTTTGATCCCCTGGTAACCATACACAATAATGCCAGCAAAAATCTTTCTGTATAAGAGGTAACCAGGTATGGTGGCATATACCTTTCCCCTCAGCACTTGGGAGGCAGAGGCAGGAGAATTACTGACAGTTCAAAGCCAGCCTGGGCTACATTGTGTGTTTAAGGCCAGCTTGAGCTACATAGTTAGATTCTGTCTCAAAAAGCAAAACAAGGGGCCGGGGATATAGCTCAGTGGTTCCAGCACCTGTCTTGCAAGCGCAAGGACTTGGTTTGATCCCCGGTAACCACATACAATACTGGGCGTGGAGACTCACCCCAGCAGCAACCAGTACCACATACCACAGTGCCGGGTGTGGTCTCTCACGCCTGTCATCCCAGCACTCGGGAGGCAGAGGCAGGAGGATTGCTGTGATGTGAGTTGGAGGCTGAGCTCAGGGCCAGCCTGAACTACAAAGCGAGACCCTGTCTCAGAAAACAAAAACAAAAACAAAAACAAACCCAAAGTTAATGCAGTGAAGACTATTAGACACACAGCCAAGGTGGACACCCTTCTTGGCACGTAGGCCAGCTTTCATGCCATCCTTCTGGTCAGCTGCTCCACTCTGGCCTTAATGACACCCAGAGTATTTAGGTATCCCAGTGCCTGTGTGAGGGGTAATCCACCACTGAGACTGCTGAGACCGGAACCGGCCGAGACTTCCCCTTTTCAGCTTCAGTTTCCCTGCTTCAAAAAGAAAGTGGCTTTAGATGCGTTCCTCCCCTCTGTGAGCTTCTCAGAGCTATGCTCTCTCTCTCTCCCCCTCCCTCTCTCTCTCTCTCTCTCTCTCTCTCTCTCTCTCTCTCTCTGGCTTTTCAGCCTTTGACCGTGGGTTTCCTCTTGGGAGAATCAAGACTGCTCTCCCTGCTTTGCCTGGGTGACTACGTGCTCTTTAAGGTTTCAGCACAGACATCACTTCCTCAAGAGCAGTCCTCTTGACTTCTCTAAACAGAACTGGCCGCCCCATCTCTACATATCTCAGCCTCTCCCCAAACACAGTCGATGCTGATTTTCTGTTTACTTGTCCCTTCTCTGCAGTAGATCTGAACTCCAGGAGAGCAGAGAGGAGCTAAAGGGTCGCAGGTCCCAGATCTCCTGGGGATGGGCCCAGCTCTGTCCCCTGCCCTAGGAAGGTCCAGATCCTTATCCTCTGGGGTGGGTTCTGTCTCCGAGAATACTTAACCACCAGCTGAAAGTCATGAAGGAGAAAAATATATTTCACTAAGAAAAGAACCATTTATCTTATTATATTAAAAGAATAATTAACATTGGAAGCTATTCACTCACCATACAATCTTTAAACAGGGTCCCTTTAAGTCTGGAACTTTTTAAAGTACTTGTTTTTAAAATTTAATCAAAGGGAGAATTAAAAATATGTGATATTCCAATCCAAAAATACCTCAAAAGCTAAGGCACAGAATCTAAAATGATAGTAAATTAGGACAGATCTTTGTGCAGCTGGTTTGGAATCTTCTGCTTTATTGACAGGAAGGCGAAGATCGCCTGCCCTGACACCTGTCTCCTGTCGGGGTTGGCTGCTCCCTCTGGACCTTTGCTCAGCTCCGCCCCACCCCACAGCGCCTGGCTGCAGCCTGTCTGCCAGCCTCAGAGCTAGCAGAGCTGTGCTGCGGAGATGGGGCTGCCCTGGCCAGGGCGATGGCTGAAGAGAACCTGGGTGCTTGTGCAAGTGGCCCTGGAGGTAGCCATCGGCAAAGTGCTAATGATACTGTTTCCAGAGAGAATCAAGAAAAACATCCTGGCCATGGGCCAGAAGACTGGGATGACCAGGAACCCCGTGTTCGCCCATGACAACTGGATCCCGACTTTCTTCAGCATCCAGTATTTCTGGTTCATCCTGAAGGTCCGTTGGCAACGACTGGAGGAAGCAGCGGAGCTGGGGGGTCTGGCCCCCAACTCCTCGGTGATCTGCTTCTCAGGACAGAAGCGCACCATCTGTGACTTCATGCAAGGTCAGGAGCTTCTCCGTATTCAGGCACTTGCTGCAGGGCATCGGAGGGGGTGGAAGGGGTGCTGGGAATTCTACTCCTCTAGCTGCTCCTTTTGTGGTTCAGAGAACTAGGAATTCTCCAGTATTCTGATTCTCTGGGCAGCATCAGTGCCTTCTCAAGTGCTCAAACTGAGCCACCCACTGTAGCCTTCACACCCTTGAATACCATTCTTACCTGCGACACCCTGTGCCCACCTGTGCCTGCTGAATTCTTTTCATCCTCCGGCTTCTGCTCAGTGGCTCTTCTGTCAAGAAGCTTATCCAGGGCCAGGGATTTAGCCCAGTAGTTCTGGTACCTGCTTTGCAAGCGCAAGGGCTCGGGTTCGATCCCAAGTAATCTCCTACAACAGTGCCAGGCATGGTGACTCATGCCCACTAGCAATCAGTACCACATGCCACAATGCCAGGCATGGTGGCTCATACCTGTAATCCCATCACTCAGGAGGCAGAGACAGGAAGATTGCTGAGTTCAAGGTGAGCTGAGGACCAGCCCGAACTACAAAGCGAGATCCTGTCTCAAAAACCAAAACAAGCCAATCCCAATTCCCCAGCCGGGCTCCCCTCCTTAGGTTTTTGTTTTTTTTTTAAACTAAAGCCACCCCAGCTTACAGTTATGTGTGGGTACTGACTCATGTGCCACCCTCTCCAGCTGTGAACTCCGCAGATGGAAACCATGGCTTTGACCCCCTGCTGCACCCCGCGCCTCTTGGTGCGTGCCAGTTGCCCAGTGAACACTTGATGATCTATCTCTCTCCTTCCTCCCTCTCACCCCTGACCTCCCTCGGATCCAGGCACGTCAGCACCATGTATGTGGGCTCTGGAAGACCTCACTATTCAGTTTTCTTTGTTTTGTCTTTATGGCTTCTCTTCTTACCAGAACTCCTTCCCTCTCCTTGCTCTCTCTTCCCAACCAAATTTAGGTGCTGCCAGACTGCTGTTCTCTGAGGACACCCCAGCTCAGCCCTCTCTGCAGCTCCCATTTGAACTGGGGTGAGGCAGAGGCTCAGTCTGCCACCCAAGGTCCTCTGGGGACAAGCTCTGACTTTTCCCCAGTCTCATCCCAAGGCCTCACACACATTCACTTCCTGAGGCAGATGTGGGATGTTTTTACCCTGTGCTATCACTTCCCGGGGCCTTTCCCTCCCAGAGCACCCTCCCCTCTGGCCAAGGGTCCAAATCCCTCAAGCCTCTGGTACACGTCCTGAGCTGGGTCTGTGATGACATCTCAGATCGCTGTGGTTAGTCACGCTCCCTGTCCATACCTGTCCTCGGACACTGTTCTTTCTGTCCAGCATCTGGCTACCACAGCTCCCTGCCCAGTAAGGAGACTGATGCGATGGCTGTGTCTGACTCACCTCAGCCGTGTGCCGTGCACTACCCCAGGCCCTAGCAGCAGGTACACACAGAAAGCCTCTGAGGCAGCTGACTAATCCAGGGTTTCCTGCCATGGACTTTGGAACCCCAGTCACCTAGATATGCCTCACTATAACATTCTCAGTCATCCTTCTGCCAGAGGCTCAGAGAAACCTTGATGCTTAAAAGCAGATACATAGAACCTGAAAAATATCTTTGCTTGACACAGTCCTGACTGACTTTGCTAAGACACTTTCTCTCTGTTTCCCCCTCCAACCCCCCCTCCACCTGGAAATGCCCATGCTCAGTGTACCAATTCCAGAGAACACTCTCCGGGAACTGCTGACCTTTTCTAGTCCTCTTGTTGTAGATGGAACAGGGAACTGAGAGGCGGAAGTGAGAGAGCCCGTGAGGGACAGGTCAGACCCGGGCCCTCATGTTGTAGCCTGTCCTTGGCTCGAGGACTTCATGGCTGCACACATCAGGTGATGCCACACATCCAGAGGGGCCTGTGGGGTGGTGGGGCCGTGAAGATGTGACTTCAGAAGGCTTCCTGGAAGAGGTGGCTTAGGAACTAGGCCTTGAAGGATGAGTAAGATTTTCATAGCATGGGAGAGAAGAATGCTTTAAGCAGAGAAAAGGACAATAGGGTTTTTTTCTTTTGTTCATTCATGATTTTAAATGACAGTCCGCAAAAGATTTCAGTTTATTCCTTGAACTTTCATCAAATAACCTCTGATAATAACGGCAATGAGAATAACAACTATCTTTTATGGTGTGTCTGCTGCATGCCAGGCGCTGCACAGAACAGGATGAAGTGCTGAATGGCAGTCCTCTGAAGATCAGTTCCCTGAAAACCAACTGGCCTTGGCCTACTTCACAGAATTCACTGGCATCATTTAACTGTCCACTTTCAGCTAGAAAGAGTTTGATCTGTCTCTAATCCCTGGTGCTTCGATTGAGACAGATGCGGGGAGAGAAGAGGAAAGTGAGGGGCAGAACCAAGCCTGAGCCTTCTCCGCCTAAATCGTGTTCACTTTCAGCACTCTAAGATATGCACCGGCCATGGTCTTTGGAACCCCAATCACCCAGATATGGGCTCTGTCCTGAGACCTCAGGCCCCAGAGTGAGAGACAGAGTAGTGAGAGGGGAGCAGAGGCACTGGGGAAGGGACCCTCACAGAGGGACTGAGGAAGTGGCCAAGGAAAGGCTGCTCGGAGGACAACTGGGAGCCTAAGGATAGGGAAGACTTGGGTGGGTGACGAAGAAGGGCTTGTGGGAGGGCAGAACAGGCGGGGAACAGCAGAGGCCTCAGACGCACAGAAGCACTGTTAGGGGTTGGGGGAAGTGGGGTGCAAGATGCAGGAGGGGTTAAAGATGAGGCTGAGGGTTTGATCAGAGACCTGAGTAAAGGAGACTTCTGTGTCTCACCTGCAAACAGACATGACCTGAGCGTGTTGGTGAGTTCTGGAAGAGTTTTCCAGCAGAGAGTTAACACAATTGATTCTGCTTATTAGAAAGACATCCTGTGAGTGCTTGAGAAGCTTCTAGGTCATTAAAATGTTCTGCTGCACATTTTGGGTATAAACTCTGAACACATTTTAGAGCCACAGTGTGCGAGACCTAGGAGATCCTTTATAGACAACAACAACAACAAAAACCTCCATTTTTTAAGACGCAAAGCTCCAAGGAGTTAAATGACTTGCTCAGTTACACGAGTTCTTAGTAAGCCAGAGCTTGCCATCTGACTCCCCAGGCGGCACACTATCTGTGCCACAGAAGACAAGTGCTCAGAGATTCAGCCATGTCCTGTCCTGTGCATGTCTGAGCGCGCACACATGCACCCACATACTGAGAGAGAGAGAGAGAGAGAGAGAGCGCCAAACATTGATTAACTGGCATCTTATGCAGAAAGCAATTTATGGATGATTTATTTTCTGGGTACTTAAGAGTTCACCTGAAACTGGCTTTACTTCAGCCCCTTTTAAAATCTCCTGAAATCTCTCCTAGTCGACCGAGGCAGTATTGTCTAGTAACTACAAATGGGACTCTCTGCTGAGAGAGCCTGGCATGCAGGCTAATTTGCTGGCCAGGCAGTCCAAGTCCAGCTCTACTACAGGGCTCTTTTCTCATTTATACAGCGTGACAGTCCTTGTCCGACATTCTTAAAGCGGTGTTCTCTGCTCTGTGTCCTGTGGACATAGGCAGGGTGCCAGCCCTCTACAGGGCCACCCTCCTGTTCCCATCCTTCCTCTCTCTGCTCCCAGGAAGGTGGGAAACCAAGTTGAAACTTTGCCCTCCATATTGACCACTGTACCCAGCCACACTATAAATAATTAAACAAAGGACTCTGTCCTGGCAGGGTCCTCATCAGTGAGTGTTGAATTTTTTGTCAATTAAAAACTAAATTCCAGACGGCTACTAGTTGGAGCTGATCCTGACCTGAAGTCAGGACTTCACTTATTTAAAGAGTGACTCCCTGGGGTCATTTAAGTCCAGTGACCAGCCAGTCCGTGATTGACCTTGCAGCCTCCACTGTTGAGGCCTGGGCCTCCCTGTCACATGGTGAGAAATCATCCCATGACAGCCAGTAGGGCCAAGGCCCACTCAGTACCTCCTGGGCCTCCCATGCAAACAAGCTGTGAGCCAACGGCAGAGAGAAACCATCTTCCCTTCTCCTCATTACAGACAGAGGATTCAGGGTACATAACTAATCGCATATCCTTTTACATGGCCACCAGGAAGCTCAGAGTTGAATATAGCACTTATGACAAATGCACAGAAACTTACACCGTGTGTGTGTGTGTGTGTGTGTGTGTGTGTGTGTGTGTGTTCATTTCCCTCTCCTCTTCTCTGCCTGCCAGAGGGCTATGATTATTATTATTTTTTTTAGACAGGGTCTCGTTTTGTAGTTCAGGCTGGCCCTTAACTCAGCCTCAAACTCACATCACAGCAATCCTCCTGCCTCTGCCTCCCAAGTGCTGGGATTACAGGTGTGAGCCACCACACCCGGCGCTGTGGTATATGGTGCTGATTGCTGCTGGGCGTGAGTCTCCATGCCCAGTATTGTTTGTGGTTACCCGGGAATCGAACCCAGGCCCTTACGCTTGCAAGACAGGTGCTGGAACCACTGAGCTAACTCCCTGGCCCGGGGTATGATTTTTTCACTCAGTTTCTACTTAATATCTTCTTATTGTGCAGAACAAAGGGAATGCACAGCTGACCAAATAGCCAATACCCAGCAGCCAGCAGCCAGCATCCTGGTAGGTGTCCCCCAGTCCCAGGCTGTCAGCAAGTCCTGTCAATGCATTGTCCCTGCTCCGTGCCCACATACATGCCCAGATCCTGTCATCTCTCCCTGACGCTACCTTCCTGCCTCCTCTACTTCCATTCTCACACTCAGCCTTCCTTCCGCAGAGCAGCTGCAGAGATCTCCAATGTGATCCCGATCATTATGTAACCCTACGATGGCAGTCAGGGGTCTGGTATGCAAGCAACAGAAAGTCACTTTGGTGTTCTTGGTCACACACACACACACACACACACACACACACACACACACACACACACATTCAAAAAAGAAAATATTAGAAAGAAGCTGGGAGCTCCCCAGAATCACCAGAACTAGAGATCTTGGTGAGGACAATTATTAGCATCAGCAGTCAGACCCAGATCCTCCTGTCATTGTGGTTGTCATGCAAACCCTTCACCAGCCTTGACTCTGGCTCCATCAGTGTGTGTAAGTGAATTCTCTCATCTCACTGATTCAGGAATCAAAGACCTAAGTAGCCAAGCTGTAATACCAGCTACTCAGGAGACTGAGGCAGGAAGATTGTAAGTTCAGGACCAAACTGGGCAAGTTAGTAAGACCTAGTCTCACCAGGGCAGTGACAAGGTGCGGGAGGGCTGAGAATGTAGCTCAGTGGCACAGTGCTTGCCTGGTGTGTTCAAGGCCCCGGGTTCAATCCCAGTACTAGAAAAGAATAATCTGTGTGGGAAGGTTGAATCAGACTGTGGGGATAAGGATTCTCACCGGTGCCCCAGCTGCTGTGGGCAGAGTGTGACCAGGCCCCCCCCCTGCCTTCCAATGAGCGAGGCTCATCAACAGCCCACAAAAGAGAATTCCAAGTAGACCGGAGATCTAGGAGCAGCCAAAACTGCAATAATATCTGCCACTCTTGGTTTATATTTCCACAACTTCCCTTTCCAACTAGAATCAAATCTGAGTTCTTCTCCAAGGCTCATGGGAGCTTCCTGCCCTGGCTCCTCACTCTTCAGTCATCTTTCTTATTGTTCTTCCTGCCTGCTTCCAGCCACTGTCTAGAAGGACCCAGAATAAATTAAGCTCTGTTCCTCCGGGGGGACTTTGCATACAAAATCACTTAGTCTAGAACTGCCTGTGGCTGGTTCTTTGCTAACTTTCATTTCTCAGGTTAAATGGCAGCTGCCCGGAAGCCCTCCCTGGCACCCCTGTCTAAAGTAGGCCACTTCTGCTGGGCATGATGGCTCACACCTGTAATCCCAGCACTTGGGAGGCTGAGGCAGGAGGATTGCCACGAATTTGAGACCAGGCTGGGCTACATAGTGAGTTCAAGGCCAGTCTGAACTAACAGAGAGACCCTGTCTCAAAGACCACACACACACACACACACACACACACACACACACACACACGCCATTCTGTATGGTCTCTTACATCACACTTATCAGTATTTGACATAACTTCATTTCCATGTTTACTTGCTCTTTACCTATCTTCTCCTTAAACAGACTTCAAACTTTGTGCAGGCAGTGATATAGATAGAATCCCAGAACTCAGGACAATGAGTACCCTGGGAATGGGGACAGTTAACTGGTTGTGTCACATACAGGACCAGCCATGACCTGACAGATGCACAGTAAGGGTGTAACAATGTTTGTGCTGTGGCCAGAACAAGCCACTGGGCACTGGCAGCTCCCCAGAGCATCCAGACCAGGCCAGGGAATTACACAGGCCTCTGGCCCTGCCTCACTGGGCAGAGGGCCTCGTAGTTGGGGATTCATGTTATACAGTAGTTGTTTTATTATTCTGTATAATTTTATCTTTGAATCTTCACTCTGTAAGTGAAGTCCAAAGGGAACATGGAGCTGGAGACTAGAGCTATCTCCCATAGGTCCTGCCTCCCCCTGACCTCCCTACCTCCTTGGGACATGTTGTCCAAGGCCCTTCTTCCTCTTCTCACTCTGTGATTACAGTTTCCTTCCAGCACCAGAGACAGCCTGGGCCTGAGAATGGAGGTCAAGGACAGGTATGGCCATCCCTCAGCATCTTATGGCAGGGGACAGGGGTTGTCATCTCCATCCTGGGCATGGGTCCATGTGCAGTGAGAAAGAAGCTGAGCTACCCTGAGGGAGAAGCCACTGGTCTCCCCTCCCCCATCAGGGTGTCCAGCATGGCTCCGCATGCCATGAGCTGAAGTGGTATGTGGGCAAGAAGGGCAAAGGTCTGGCTTGGTTCCTGTGCTCCTGGCTGGCACGTGGTATGTGGGTCTGGTAGCTGGAGGGAGGAGGAAACAGGTAGCCTGAGGCCGCAGGCACACATGCACATGCCCACTTGGCTGCAGGACTACAGGGTGACCGTAAATGTTCCTTGTGCCAAGAAAGCATGACACTGAATGGCAATTGAAAACACTGTGCCAGGTCAAGAGAGAGATGGCAGAAGAGACAGGAAATCTTTCTATCTTAATAAAGTCAGTGGCACTTGCCCTGATATTCTGAATGAGAGACCCCACATTTTCATTTTGCAGCAGCTCCTGCTCCCACCTGCACCCCTCTGTGCACCCCTCCCCTATCTCCCTGGTGAAGAAGGTGTAGATTCTTGGTTTTAAGATGGTTTCTTTTCTATTTTAGGCAACAGGCCACTGGTGCTGAATTTTGGAAGTTGTACCTGACCTTCGTTTATGTTCAAATTTGACCAATTTAAGAGACTTATTGAAGACTTTCATCCTATAGCAGATTTTCTCATCATTTACATTGAAGAAGCACATGCTTCAGGTACCGAAAGATTTTTGGCCTCTACCTCTTCCCACCCACTGTTTCCTGGCCCCATCCTCCTAGTCCCCAGGTGGGCAGGGGAAGGGAAGAAGAGGAGGAGAAGGGAGGGGGCAAGAGGGAAGGGAAGGAAGAGGAGAAGGAGGAGGAGGGGGAAAGAGCTGCCGGTCACTGGGCACACACCACTTTCCAGGCTGCTTCCAACCAGGCACACATTTCAGAAGACCTGGAGAGACGGGGATTGTCTGGAGAGCACAATTCTCTCTTTTCTTCTTTTTTTCCAGTAGGGGATACTGGGAATTAAATCTGGTGCCTCTGTGCCTTCACATTGAGCTATATCCCAAGCTCTTTTTTTTTTTTTTCCCCTAAATCTTGAGATGGAGTCTTGCTAAATCACTAACTTGCCTAGGCAGGGCTTGAACTTGGGATCTTCCTGCTTCAGCCTCCCAGACTGTTGAGATTTCAGGCATGAAATCACCATACTCCTCTGCATTCCAACATTTTGAATGAATAAGTAGAGAAATCAGGAGAGAACATCCTAAGAGTAGGACATTATGGACCACGCGGGTCAGTAGTTCCCAGCCTTTTGTGAACACTAGAAGCCGCTGGAGCACTGGCTACAGCAACTGCCTTCTTGGCTCTGGGATAGGCCTGAAAAATGTGTGTTTCTGATGTGTTCGAAGGGTGCTGACACTGCTAGTCTGGGGACCAATCCTAGAGAACCACCATTGTTGCCAACTTCTGTCAGTGGAAGTCCTCTCTCTGGCCCCAGACTGGTGGTCACCATCATCACTGTTCCATAGGAAATCCTGTTCCCTTGCTGAGAAAGTGAGACAGTGGACAGAAATGTCCTCACAGGGACTGTGTTATGTGTCATGGTGAGACACATCCTTATCTCTCTCATCTTCATAAGGACTGATTGTGAATTTGCCCAAGTCTGTGGCTGGGGAGCCAGTGCCCTCTACGTACGCATATCTCCACGAAGTGGGAGAGATGCCCTTTGAATGTGGCTCGCGCAGTACTCTGCAGTTCTCGTCACAGCCAGAGTGCTGCTGCAACTGGGCGGATGCGTGTTTATGCCGATGCTGGCCTCGCTGGCTGTATGCACAGACCGCACTGATGAATTTTCAGCCAAGCTGGCCCAGTAGTGCTTTTTCCAGTGTGGTCTATTAGCAGCAGACCCACCTGGGCTGTTTGTGGAAAACACATATTTCAGAGCTCCACAGCAAACCTGCTCCATCTTGATTTATACATCCCTAGAGGCTTAGAAGCTGCTTTCGACTTCATACTGCAGCTTCTGTACTTATTAAGGTTTGGGCGCAATTTTAAATCTCTCATTAAAATTTTGGGACAGTTTAAAAAATCATCATAGGGTAAGAGGTACCTGCGATTCATACTCTTCTTTCTTCTATATATTTGAAATTTCCATTATAAAGCCTTTAAAGAAAAACACCCTAGGGATCAGGAGAGCAAACACCAGCACGGTGTGTCTGTTTGTGACTCCCTCCCTTTTTCAAGAACAACAGCCATCAGTTAACAAAAGAGATCTTGGCCCCTGACTTTGACGTCCTTGGCTAAGAGACAAAGTCCTGCTAGCACCAGGGCTGACAGCTGCAGGTCAACCCCAGCTTATTTAGGATCCTGAGAAGGCACTTTCTCAAACATGGATGCACAAATTCCTGGGGATCAGAGTGAGACACAGATGCTGGCTCAGGAGGGGTGGGGTGGGTGCGCCCAGACACGGCCAAGGCTGCTGGTAATGGGGCATTTGAGTAACAGGGTTTTAGGGGCCCCAGCTTTCATTGCCCAAAGAATAAATTGCAAACTGTAATAAGAGTGGCTGGATCATCATTAATCACACTTCCTGGTCCTGATTCCTGTCTCCTGACACAGTTTCCTTGAAATTAGACAGGCAGGTTTAACTCTTCCTTAAACCAGAGCCGTCAACCTCAACCTGCAGAGGAAAGGCTACCTGGCCTGACATGGTCCAGTTTCCCACCTGGAAACCTGCCCCTCCTATTACACACAGTTCTTGCTTCTTCCCATCTCCTTTCCCAGGGTTTCTATCAGACACAGCTAGACACAGCTAGAACCTCAGAAATAAAATTTATACAGCCATTGTCCACCAAAACTAGGTAGTCTGGAGTTGGTAGCCCAAATTAGTCACCTTGCTGTTCCTCACACACCTTGTTTATCCAGTAAAATACCGAGAGGCACAAAGGGTGGAGGGAAGACCACACCCTTTAGCTGTGAGCCCAGCTCTAGTAAGTGCTAGTCAGGTGACCTGGGTCAATTTACCTTCCATACTTAGTTCTCTACCACAAAAATGGGATGACACTTCCCGTGAAACTGTTCAAATGACAGTATTTAATGAGCACTGACATGTGCTCAGCCCTGTGCTGATCTAGGGAGGTAGGGACAAGAGACACATAGTTCCTTCCCATGAGAAACTCGCATTTCTACAGGGGAGGCAAGTTGCTCCTCCCCCCTTGGTCTTCATGTTGAGCTGTCTCTCAGGCCTGAGAAACCCCGCTTGGATCCCCTGGGAGGCTGCCATGAAGCTCTAGTGGACCAGGGGAAGGTCAGGCTGCCCTCCTGTAGTTATCATCACCAACACCATAAGCTCTGGCCAGACATTTGGATCGCGATGTGACTCTCTCGAGTGCTGGTTTAACTTGGGGAGAGCAAGATGACCTGGCAGCCCCGAGGAGGCAGAACCTACTCTACTGGGAAATTTAACCAACTTTCATCACCCACAAAAGCAACAAATATTATATACATAGGCCACGTAGCTTCTGAGGGAACCCAGCACTACCCTGCCCAGGTTCTAGTTTCCCCAGCAATAGGAGCCACTGAAAGGTCTCAGAAGAGAGTGACATGGTGAGATCTGCATTTTGGAGAGAATATTCTGGTGACAGATAACAGAGGACATCCAGCTCTACAACAGTAGTTCTTAAATTTCACTGTGCCTCAGAACCGTCTAGAAGGCTGCTGAACTACAGACAGCTAGGCGCCACCTTGGGTGGCCCGAGGTAGGGCCCTAGAATTGGCCTTGTTTTAAGGTGCACAGTATCCTTTTGCAGCTGGGCTGGGGTCTGTACACTTAAAACAGCCACTGCTCTAGACTCTTACCGATCCAAGTGTCTGTCATCCAGGTACTCGTGGCCATGGGACCCTGGGAGCTGGGTGGGATTTGAGTGTCCCTGCGCCCAGATCAAATCCTAATGTTCCTTTACAATGCCCCCAAGTGATCTGTGTGCCCATTAACAATCAAGAACCAGTTGTCTTCTGGACTGTCTCATAGTGAAGAGCCAAGGCCAGCTCTGGATCAATCATTAAGTCCCTAAGTGACCTTGTAAATTCATTCCTAACAAGAAACTGGGTCATCTCATGGCTGAGGGTGCCTCTGTCTGTGACCTTCACTCAAAGGGGGTGGTGTTTGGTGTACAAGAAGTGTGGGCCATGCCATGCCTGTGGGGCCTCAGCATCTAACCTCTCTCTCACAGATGGCTGGGCTTTTAAGAACAATGTGGACATCAGGCAGCACCGGAACCTCCAGGACCGCATACAGGCAGCCCACCTTCTGCTGGTCAAGAGCCCCCAGTGTCCTGTGGTGGTGGACACCATGCAGAACCACAGCAGCCGGCTCTATGCGGCACTGCCTGAGAGGCTCTACGTACTCCAGGAGGGCAGGATCCTCTATAAGGTGGCGACTGAGGGCAGGTGGCATAGGGAGGGCAAGGGGGTCGAAGCAGACAAGGTCAAAAGGAGGCCTTTGTATCTGGAAGATATGGGTTCAAATCTCTGCTAGCCATGTGACCACGAGTGGTCCTTTTGCCTCTTGGAGCTTCAGTATCCTCTTCTGCAAAAGGAGGAGACTGGTCCCCACCTCATGGGGATAAAATGATGTTCATGCAAGTCCCTAGCTGCATTCTCCTGGCTGTCTCTTGAGACCAGAAGACTAGCCCAGCCCTGGTTTGGTGTTAAACTGAGAGATATAAAATGCTTCCATTCTAAATGGCCCTCAGGGAAGGGAAGGACTCTCCCAAAGTCACCGGGAAGCCTTTGATTTCAATCTAACACCCTCTGGATGGAGCCTTGGGTGGCCAAGGGCCACAGTGCAGGATGCAGTCTGCCCTCCACGCTCCCCTCATCAGGGTTCTAACCCCGCAGGACTGAGGGCCCTGGGTTAGTCCCTGTACAAACACAGGAAACACAAAATTGGATTAAAAATGACTCCTGCCCGACTGCAAGAGCGCAGGGCCTGGGGACAAGACCCAAATAAGAGAAGTACAAGGTCCCAAGTACTGAGAGACTCCAGAGCAGGATTTATAAAAGGTTAAACAGTAAATGTTTCCTGCTTTGTGGACCAAATAATCCCCGGATCCCCAACAATGCCATCCTGCTGTTACAATGCAGAGGCAGCACTGGGCAGTTTGTAAAGGGAACGTGTGAGGCACCAGGACTGAAATGGCTCCCGAGACTGCTGGCTTCCCAGCCCTGAGGAAGGGTGGGCATTTCAGAGGCCGGGGCAAGTCCAGGTCTGAAAGCATGAGAAGCCAGCCACATAAACATGGTGCACAAAAATCGTCTCAAATAGAGGGAAGGGGTGGGAAAGTCACAAAGTCATATTAGAGCAGCCTATGAAGGAGGACCTGGGGACGCTGGGCTATGGAGTCCTGGACCAAGGAGTCTGGCCATCATCATGGAAGAGCTATTGAAGGGTTCTGAGGGGAAAGAGGGACATCTGATCCCCCACCTGAGTAAGATCGTTGGCTACAGGGTGAAGAATGAGCTGCAGGGGGCGGGGGTATGGCAGCTGGGGTGAAGCGGGCTAGCTAGGGCAGAGGGGGCACTGGTGCACACTGGGAGGACTCAGTGAGTGCTGCAAAGGAAGAAAAGCAGATCTGAAGGTCTGATGCTGGAAGGAAAGTTTATATATGGGGAGTCTTTTCTTTCTGAAGCTCTGTCACTTTGCTGTCTCCAGTTTCTACCCACTTCTCCTCACAATGTCCCAGTTAAATGTCAGTGCCCCCCCCCCAACTTTCCCAGGGTGTCCAGATCCATCGTGTGGCTGCCTACTATTAATGACTCCTGTGTAGATACCATGAGGCCTCATCTCACAAGCCAGCTCCAGATAACCACATTCCTTGCATGTTGGAAATGCGGGAACCCATGACTTATTTCTTTTTTGCAGGGTAAATCTGGTCCTTGGAACTACAATCCTGAGGAAGTTCGTGCTGTTCTGGAAAAGCTCCATACTTAACCTAGACAGATCCCCCCACCTGTGTAGGGGACCACCGGAGAGCTCCTCCCAGCTCAGCTCTTCCCCCAGCCTAGCTGTCTTTATCTTTGACTTGTGTTCCCAGCCAAACCATTAGTTCAGATTTTCCAGACCTAAGCAAACAAGTCCCGCTAAGGAGTACAGGTCACAGCACCCAACCAGGACAAACTGTTACGACCAGAAGATGAAGCAACACTTGAGCTGTTCTTGCAAGTGAACTGTGAAAGAATGCACAAGCCCACACTGCTCCCACAGCGGTCCTGTTCACTGCACAGCGTCACTGGGTGAGAGAGCAGTCACACTCCACTGGCGTGCTTCTGACGCGTTATCTCTCCAGCCACTCTCAAACTGCGTGGTTCCATGTGACATTCCTCATGCAGGGAAAATTAATCGGACCATATTTGCCATTCCTAAATTTGACCATTGAAGATACTAATTGATTTGTAGAACCAAAGAGGGTGAAAAACTACAGTTGTTAGGGCAAGTTGAAGAATTATAAGAGGAGGTGGTGGCAACAGAAGATGATTATAACCTTTTCCTTGCCAAAATATTTAAATCAGTTGTTGATGAGAGTGGGATGGTGAGTTTCCATGGTGACACATTTCCACTTCCTCCAGGAAGAGGACAGCACACACTTTACCAGCTTCAAATATATTTCTCTTCTCCTGTTCTAACTTGACAGTCACTTTGAGAGGAGAATTTTTTGCTTCCCTAAAGAATGAAAACCTAGGGCCAGGGATTTAGCTCAGTGGTTCCAGAGCCTGCCTTGTACTTGTACATTCAATCCCCGGTTACCACATACAACAATGCTGGATGTGGAGACTCACATCCAGCAGCAATCAGAATCACATTCCACAGTGCTGGGCCTGGTGGCTACACCTGTAATCTCAGCACTGGGGAGGCAGAGGCAGGAGGATTACTGTGAGTTCAAGGCTGAGCTCAGGGCCAAACTGAACTACAAAAGTGAGACCCTGTCTCAAAAAAAAAAAGAAAGAAAAAGAAAACCTTTGCTAAACCAGGTGACAGCACTAGCAAGAGCTGTCATTGAGTTATACAGAAACACATGTTTGATATCACTGAGTTCTTCACAAGTCCCTTAATGGTCATTTTTGTTACATTACATCAGACCAGTGGGTGTGACCTATTGGTGTTCATCTGTTCTGACTCTGCTTCTTTTCGTATCTGTTCATGATGGCCACAGCCTAAAGTACACACAGCTGTGACTTGATTTAAAAGAAAATGTTTTAAGATGCAGCAAGCTCACGGAGAATAATTAAAATGCATCAGGCTATCTGGGATGGTGTCAGTGTGATCTTTGCATTTTATTTTTCAGTTTGTCAGACAGATCTATCCTTTATTATAGCTCAATGTAATCTGATCAGCAAAAACACCACATGCGGGGGGGGGGTCCATTCAGTGGGAAGAATATTCAGTCTGTGTTTCATGTTGGATGTGGTATTTTCTTGTGAAATACTGCTAGTGTGAAATCATTTTTCATATTGGAATCAAACTGCCTTCACAACATGACAAAGTATGGACTTGGGAACATCTCGCTAGCATGAAAACACATTCTCCTTGCCCACGCCTCAGTTGTTACAATGCTAATATTTTTAATGTTGTCATTTGATTTTTTTTTCTTTTTTTGGACCGGGTCTGGTGATGTTGCTCAGGCTGTCCTTGCACTCCTGGGCTCACATGATCATGCCTGCCACTGTGCCTAGCCCTTTTACTGTTTTTTAAAATAGCTATTATTAATCATCTACAAACTGTAGTTTGTAGTGCTCCCATTAGTTTTTTTTTTAGGTTTTTTTGTTTTGTTTTGTTTCTTGAAATAGGGTGTTGCTTTGTAGTTCAGACTGGTGCAGAACTCAGCCTCAAACTCAGCAATCCTCCTATCTCTGCCTCCTGAGTGCTGGGATTGCAGGCGTGAGCCACCACGCCTGGTACTGCAGGATGTGGTACTGATTGCTGCTGGGCGTCAGTCTCCATGCCCAGCATTATTGTTCTATGTGGTTACCAGGGATGGAATGAGGGACCCTGAGCTTGCAAGGCAGGCACCTGAACCACTGAGTTAAATCCCCAACCTTCTCAATTAATTATTTTTTATCACAAAAATGAGATTATGTTTACTTTATAAAATGAGAAAATCAAGGCTCAGAGAGTTCTGGAAATAACATAGATTCAAATGCTATCTCTGATGTTAAGAGCTCTGTCCCTAGTAAGTTTGTGGCCCGGTAAGTGCACTATTATCTGCAGTATAAAACAGGACATTAAGAGAGCTGACCATAGAAAATGTGAGTAAAGAGCTCAGAACTGTGCCTGGCTAGGAGACAATGTCAGAAAGTCTTGGCTGTTATTGCAATTATCATCATTGTTGCTCCACACTCAGCTCAGAGCCATGACCACAGGGCACAGAAGACAAGCAATGGCTCTGAGCTGGGCAAATCGCAAGCTTTATGGCGCTAGTAATGTTTCAGCGTGGTCTTCAGGGATACCCAGTACTTTCATATTTGGGAGGGAGAAGGGCATTCCGAGTAGAGGAACGATAATGGACAACAGTGAAACAAGAAGCTGTGCAGGGACTGAGAAAGCTTTGGACTCAAATCTAATTGATCATGGAGAAGGGGTGTCAAGAACAAACCCACTCTGCTTGATTAATATATAGTGCAGGGAGGTAAGAAAACAAAACAAAACCTTTTGCTATGTCCTGTCCAAAGTGTAGTCTGCATTAGAACATCAGCTGATTTCAAGAAAATACTTCATCACAATCTACCTTTTACTTTTTTTTTTTTTTTTTTTCCTCTTTGCAGTGTTGGGAATTAAATACAGGGTCCTGTGCATGCTGGACAGGGGTTCTTCCACCGAGTCCATTGTCTGCTTTGGAAGAGAAGGTTTCCTCCAGGTTGCTTGCTATCCCTGAGTGCTGACCCTTATAGCCCTTGGCTTCATGTGAGGAGTGAGCCTCACCCATTCTGATAGCCCAAGACAGGCCTCCTGGACCTGGCAAGATCCTAGGAAATGAAAGCTCCACCTGCCAGGAATTGGCAGGTGCCCATAGAGTAGCTGGCACTATCATGCTTATTCATCTCCCTAGAGTTACTCTCAATTCATTCCTGGATTCAGAGTATTTTATTTTTGATAAGTTTTGTCATTAATTTAAAAGCATTTATTTAAAAATTCTAGCAGCATTGTTGGGAATTCTGCTGAGGAAGATTCCCAGATACCTAATCTGTTGAATAGATTGGCTCACTGAGGACACCAGTAGTTTTGCTAAGAAGGACAGGAGTCTCCTATTTCCTGAAGTCTTGCTTGCAAATACCAGACAGCATCTTTAAGCTGATACTCAAACTGACAGTTAACAACCACACTGTTTCTTACGCGGCTTTCACTTCTGAAAAATATATTTCTTTTCCATTACTTGGCTCTACAGCTCACTTTTTGTCCTCAGTGTCATATTTTTTCCCTTAAATCTTTGTATCACTTCTTTGAACACTTTGGCTCTTTTGAAAGACTACTAAGTTCTCAACTTGATATGTTCTCTGTGTAATTTCCCTGGCAATAGATGTTCTGTGTCTTCCCTCTTTTCCTACCTCTCCTCCCAATCTTTCTACAGCCTCAGAGTAGAGGCCCTGATTCTACAATGCTTCCTGAACCTTGGCTGGTATCAGGAATACCTGGGGGGCTTGTTAAATCACAGATACCTGGCTCTCGCCCTCAGGTTTTAATTTGACATATCTGAAGGTGGGCTAGGGAATAGAGAATGTGCATCTCTCTGTCTCTGACTTTGGGGACTGAACTCAGGGACAAATCCCTATCCCTGTTTGTGTTTTGAGACAAGGTCTTGCTACATCACTGAATTTCCTAGGCTGGGCTAGAACTTGAAATGTTCCTCCATCAGCCTCCCAGAGTGCTGGGGCTACGAGTGTGTACCACTGTGCACACTGGGAATCAAACTCAAGGACCTTGTGCTTTTGAGGCAGGCACAGTGTCACTGAGCTACATCCCCAGCCCCCTGGGAATCTGTGTGTCTAACAAGTTCTCAAATGCGGCAGACACTGCTGTTTTAGGGACCATCCTTTGAGTGCGGATGCCAATGGCCCCTGTTCCTGAGAATCACCCTCAAACAACTTATGGAAGCTACCTTACCCACAAACACCTGCGGGATTCCATCTTCCATCTGAGTGGGGCGCACAGCCAATGACTGAGAGGCTGGTGTGAGCAGAGTCCTGGTCCCCAGGCCAATTGGGGGAATGTGGCTCTGGTGCCATTGGTGGGGAGCTCCTTAGACACTGACAGAAGCCCTGACTTTCTGTAGATTTTCCTCTGCTCTCTCCTGAGTTCCTCTCTTCCTTCAAGTTGTCTAGACGGCTCTTAATGAGTCCCTTTGCAGTGGGGGGTCACAGCAGTGGCTTCAGAGGCTCCTCTCTGGCTGCCTTCTCACCTGCTGTGTACTGACTGGGCCCACATTCCTCACACTAATGTGTTGAGGACCCAACAACCAGAGTACGGGGACATTTGGAGATGGTGCCTATAGATACCTAATCAAGGTTACAAATAGGTCATAAGAGGCTGGGGATGTAGCTCAGTGGCACAGTACCTACCTGGTAAGCAAAAGACCTTGAGTTAGAGAGTCTCAGTACAAAAAAAAAAATGATCAAAGCAGGGCTCTGGTACAGCAAAAATAGGCCTTTATTAGCGGATGCACGTTATCAAGGCACAGAGGCATACACCTGTAATTCCAGCTGCTTGCTGAGGCCGGGAGATCGCAAGTTTCATTCTGACTAGGAAATGGCAATTTAGCAACACCCTGTCTTAAAAAAAGGACGTGTGATGTAGCTCAGTGTGAAGGTCCTGGGTTCTATCCCCATTGTCAGAGGAGGGGACACCAAGAGCTGCACACTGCACAGAAGAGGTCGTCCGAGAACACAGTGCGATGACGGTCACCTACCACACCGGAAGGGACGCTTCCTCAGATCTGAGACTTGAGGACTTCAGTGCTGCGCGAACACACATCTGCTGTTGAAGCCGCTCAGCATAGGCCCCATGCATTACCTCCAGCACCCTCTTCCATGTCTCCGCTGGTTTCTCCTTCGGTCCCTTGCCATTCTGTCATAAGCATCAGCCTCCATGGCAACAGCCTCTCTCTTGCAGCAGCTAACTGCGATCCTCTTGAGACTAGTCAAGGGGTAGCCAGATGAGCCTTCCTAATCAAGTCACCAGTTCTGGGAGTCCAGGCATCAGCTGCTAGCTTCCTTCTTCACATTTCACAGGGCTTAACAAGTCCAGGGATGCGTTTCTGTTAGGGGTTATAGCTACTTCCTTGAAGGTTACATCATTTCCTCTTTCTTCTTATAACCATTCTTTTGTTTGTGAATGATGAATTTTGAGAAAGGGGATCCCTTTGCCCCACCTTAGCTGGAAGTATCCATTCTGCACTTATGTGACTTAGCTACACTGTGACGTGGCCGTAGAGCCACACACACATAACCTTTGCAACATGCAGATGTGCAGTAGTTTCCAGTTTTCCTGTCCTGTGCACAGTACTGCCATATACTATTTATCTTGGCATATTTGTTCCTAATTTGATCATCTTAGAATGCACTTCTAAACGTGGAATTTCTATAGTGATGTTAAAGACTTTGTGTACATGCTGAAGACTGATGTGCTGTGGCGTGCTCTGGGAAATCTCACCACCAGGATCAAGTTACAAAGTGGGAGCCGGAGGGTGGAGCTGGTGGTGGATGCCTCCTGCGTTCCTCAGAGGGATGCATAGCTGCAGGGCCCTTTACAAGCTTGTGTGAATGAGTCACAGGCACAATCATTTTCATTTATCTAATATTTCCTTTGTCATAACTAAAAAAAATCAGTAGAGTCATTTTTTCATCCATTCTTTTAAACACTGGGATAAGTATTGGCCCACAGTAAGTGATCCACAAATGTATATTAGTTTTTAGCTAAACCGTATTAAAAATTCCTCAAAGGTTTCATAGGGTTCCCAGGCACAGTGGCAGATGCCCGTAATCCCATTGCTTAGGAAGCTGAGACAGGAGGACTGCCCCAAGTTTGAGACCAGGCCACGCTACCTATTGAGCTTGAGGCCAGTCTAGACTAAATAGTGAGATCCTGTCTCAAAAACATAAAAATATTTCACAGCATAAGGAAATACAGACATACAAATCAATTAAAAAATGTTTATTCAGTAAACAAGTATTTACTAAGAATCTCTGCAATGGGTGCTATTCTCAGTGGTAAGCAAAAGCAACAAGCCCCTTGTCTTAGGAGCTGACACATAGCAGAGAGACAAGAGGCATGATGTAGTCCCTCAATAAAAAGAAAAAATAGCTCTAAGCTGTCTCTGTCAGGGGCCAGGACCACCAGTAGAAGCCCACTCACCATACTCACATGTGCGAGAAGACCGCAGGGCTCTCATCCTGCACAGCACATGTGGGTATCTCTAAGGTAAAAGGTGTTGAAAAGCAATAATAGAAAAGGTGAGTGCCAGGGATTTAGCTTACTGGTTCTGGCGACTGCCTCAAACTGCAAGGTCACAAGTTCAATCCCCGGTACCAAAAAAAACAGAGATGAGTAAAGAGAAGAACTCTCAAAGTTCAGAACACATATTTGCTGCCTCTGGAACCTAACACAAAAAAGGGAGAAAAATAAAACTGAGAAAAAAGACCCACAGTATTAATTCTGCAGGATAGACTGAGGGGGAGGAAGGACAAAGAGGAGACACAGGACTTTAGCCACAGCCAGGGAAGGTCCAGGTGAAAGACTGTAAGCAACAACCTGAAACCGCAGGGGGGGAACAGACACCCAACGGAGGAGCCCAAGTCCCGCGGTGCAGGGAGGTGTGCTTCACAGGTGGGGAGAGGCCCCGTGAGGTCAGAGCGGTGCCAATAGACCCTGTGTTCAGTGTGAAAAACGAAGCAAAGCACAAAGATCAAGTCATGGGCCCTCCATCTGCTGCAGACCTGGAAGAGTCAGAGGAGGAGAAAATGATTTTGTAAAGTCTAGGAAGATGAAGTTTCAAGCATGCTGCTTTCATGTATGGCACAAAGCTGGACAGGGTAGAGTGGAGGGTGAAGCAGGATTGCCACAGGTTCAAGGCCAGCCTGAAGTAGTGAGACTCTGTGTCCAAAAAAAAAAAAAAAAAAAAAAAGTGCTATTAGAAGTACTGCACTATAATGATCACTTGTTCTCTGAATCTACAATGGAGAGAAATGCCTTAAACAGAATTCACCAGGTCTGTGCCAATGAGATTGGTGAGATAATATCTGGAAATCCCATCCAAGAACCTGTAATCTGTAACACAGTGCTTCTTACATGAAGAATCATTGACATTTCAGTGTAGGAACCTGGCAGAAAGAAAACTTCCTTTCATGTCACTGAATACAGCACAGTTGCTCCAAGTCACTGTCTTAAAAGCCAAATGGTTTCAGTGTTACAGGAAAATGCCCCAAAGCACGGATGGTCCCATGTTCCAGATGTGCTGTTCAACCTTAGTCTTATTCTTTGCTCTAGTCAGCTCCTCCTAATCGTCATTCCCTAAGTGTGCTTTATGAACAGGACCGACCTTCCTAACCTCAGCACACAGACATTCTCTGTGGCATTATTGTCCATTCAGAAAAAGTACTTGAGGGCCAGGGATTTAGCTCGGTAGTTCCAGCACCTGTCTTGCAAGTGCAAGGACCCAGGTTCAATCCCCAGTAATCACATACAACAATGCCAGGCATGGTGACTCACCACCAGCAATCAGTACCACATACCACAATGCTGGGCATGGTGGCTCACGCCTATGATCCCAGTACTCAGGAGGCAGAGACAGGAGGATTGCTGAGTTTGAGGCTGAGTTCAGTACCAGCCTGAACTACAGAAACCTTGTCTCAAAAAAAAAAAAAAGAAAAAGAAAAAGAAAAATCACTTGAGGGCCTAAGGCAGGTAGATCTCGCAGTGAAGGTCGGTCTCAGTTATGTGGTAAGTCTGCTTCAAAATAAAACACTGAATAGATGGAAGTCTAGCATAGTGGTAGAATATCCTGGGTTTAATCCCTAGCACCACACAAAAGAAAACAAAAAGAACTCTGCTTAAGTATTTTAAAGCAGCAGGGCATGGTGGCTCACGCCTGTAATCCCAGCACTGGGAAGCACAGGCAGGAGGATTGCTGTAAGTTTGAGGCTCGCTCACCTGGGCTACATAATGAGCTCAGGGCCAGCCTGATCTACAAAGCAAGACCCAGTCTCAAACACACACACACACACACACACACACACACACACACACACACACACACACACACACACAGTATTTTAAAACAAATGTCAAATATCATGTAATTTCACTCACTTCTATATATGTATCTCTGAAAAACATGGGCATTTTCTTACATAGCAAAGTGAATAATAACACACAGTTCACAAGTCAGTTTATTCATTTTTTTTTTTCAGTGTTCTAGGGAGCAAACTGATGCTCTCCTACATACCAGATAAGCGGGCTACCACTGGGCTATCTCTTTAGCCCTCACTGACCTTAGAAATAACTCAGTTGTTTTGTTCAAATTAGTATCCAATGTCTCCTAGACACTAGAATGAAGCCTTGTCCTTAACATTTTGATGCCATTGAAGTGCTGAGGTAACCAGGCCACTTGTCCTGTAGGATGTCCCAGATGTGTGTGCGAAGCATTTGGGATGGGCTATGTCTTGCTACAGAAAACAGCAACTTGAAAATCTCTGGGGCTGAAACAGTGAAACTTGAGTCTCACTCCTTCCCTCTAGCTACCTCAGACTCCATTATCAGTCTCACTCCCAGAACGAGATTGAGGAAGCAGCTTCCATGCTGGCTAAGTAGTTACACTGCTGGCCATCTTATAGCAGGAGAAAGGCGGTCAGTCAGGAGGGTTTCACCCAGGCAATCAAGTGCTCAGCCTTGGGGTCAGTCACTTGTCACCTCACTGGCTAGCACTGGTGGCAGGGCTCTCCCCAAAGAGCAGAGTGTATTTTACCCTCTGTAGGGGAAGCACAGACGTGGACATCGGAGTGAGCTGTAGTCAAGGCTGCTAGTCTACTTCCTTTCTTGTGATATCATTGTCCCTTGGTCCACTATCCCTTGCATTCCCTGAAAATGGGAGCGAACTCTGAAAACTAAGATTTACGTCCAGCCCTTTGCCACAAGTACTTCACTGACCAACCTAGTACCACCCCAGGAGAAAGTTTGGGGTCACACAGATGGCAGCAGTAATAGCCCCCTCCCTGACCCCTCCATGTTCGCATGCCCTCGGCTGGCCCCCTGCGCCAGGACCTGGAAATCAGGACAAGAGAAATCTAACCCAAGTCCAGACTCAAAACTGTCCTTCGGGGATTTCTCCTTTCTTGCTGCTTTTCCGAATGCTTCGACACCAACTGAGAGGCTGCTCAGGATGAAAAACAACCTGGAGCAGAGAAGGGTAGACCAGTGGAGGCTGTCTAGACCAGTCAATAGCACACGATTTTCACTGCCAGCTGACCAGAGACCAGCCACACAGACAAACCGGGGAGTCTGCCAGCCAGCACTCTCACAACTGTAAGCATGGATGGGATTGTTGTGTTAAGCTAGGATGTTTCGGGGTGCTCTGTAACACAGTAAATGCCAACACTGGGTTAATCCACTTTTAATTCAGTAGGTCCAACCTGATCCTAGCAAATACTGATCTACTGGTTACTGTGCCCTGTATCAATTTTTTTTTTTTGGTTGTTTTGAGACAGGATCTCACTATGTAGCCCAGGCTAGCCTTGAACTCAGTGCTCCTCCTGCCTCAGCCTGCTGAGTACTGGGATAAGAGGTTGTGCCATCATGCCTAGCTCAAAATTATTAGTCAACAGGATTTCTCCTGTAAATAACTCGCTAATATACTACTGCTAACTTAATAACCTTCAGTTTGTAGATGACAGATATCTAATTCTTTTCTCTTAAAGTTTAAATTTTCAAAGGATTTTTTTGCATTAGATACTTCCCATGGAGTTCAATGAAGGCTTTGATATACATAATACATGTATACTAAATATGGTTTTAATCAACTGCAGATATTTTTCTTTAGGTAAAATTGCTCTACTTTTGGCCCAGCTACTGGATTCTGTATCTTTTTGAAGGATCCAGTAAGTCTTTATTCATTAATGAGACCTTGTTTCCGAGAAAAAAAAAGGTGGGAGAGGAAATTATATTGGTATTTTCAATTAAAATTAAACCACAGAGGAACCATTTCTCAATTTCTTTGGCTTTATGCCTGTGTTGAGGACCCTCTAGTTACTATTGGTATGACATACAAACAACTTGGGTCATGACTGGAATTTTAGTTTTGACTTATAACCAAAGCCTTGAGTTACCACCTTGAGTTGCCAGTGCCTTGTGCTTCCAGAGAGTCTCAGATACAGAGTTAACCTGGAAGGAACATTACAACATGCCTTCCTGTGTGGGGTTAATTGAGAAATAAATAAACAGACAAATTTTTTCAAGAGAAACAGAACCAACAGAATAGAGAGTGTGTGTGTGTGTGTGTGTGTGTGTGTGTGTTGTGAGTCAAGGATGCAGGAAATCTGTTGGCAGAATTCCTTCTTGTCAAGTACCTCAGTCCTTGGTCTTTGAGGCTTTCAACTGATTGGATGAGGCCATCCACATTGTAAAGAATAACTGCCTTTTTAAAAAGTCCCACTAGCCTAGTACTATCTCATCCAAAAACATCCTCATAGAAATATCCTCAAAAATGCTTACCTAATATCTGGTTATCATGGCCCAAGCTGACAAATAAAATTACCCATTACAAAATACAGTGTGAGGTGGGTTGAACTGTGTCACCCACAGATACGTTAAAGTCCTAACATATGGTACTGATAATGCAACATGACTTGCAAACAGGGTCCCTGCAGATGTAACTAATTAAAACAAGGAGCCAGGCATGGTGGCACATGCCTGTAATTCTAGTACTTGGGAGGCTGGGGTAGGAAGAATGCCAGGAGTTTGAGGCCAGCCCGGGCTAGTTGTGAGTTCAAAGCCAGACTGAATTACAAAGGGAGACCTCTCAAAAGACAAGGTCGTACTGGAGGAGGGTGGGCTCTCAACTGCTTAGTGTCACTATAATACAGGTAAGAAGGCACACAGACACATACACCAAAGGGAAGAGGATGTGAAGATACAGAGATGCCATGCGGTGGTGCACTCAGCCAAGGACTGTGCGACACCAGGGGCCAAGGAAAAGGAGACAGGCCCTCTGAGCCTCCAGAAGCAAGCACCCTGTCCACACTGTGGTTGTGGGCCGCAGGCCTCGACAACTGTGAGAAAAGAAATTTTTTGGCTTAAGTCACCAAGCTGGTGGAACTTTATTCCAGAAACACTAAGAACCTAATTGAGACTGAATAACTGTCTTTTCCTGCATGTTTATTTTTTTTTTCTTTTTTGAAACAGGGTCTTGCTTTGTAGGTCAGCCTGGCCTGCAGCTAACTATGTAGCCCAGGCAAGTCTTGAACTCATAGCAATCCTCCTGCTTCTGCTGCCCAAGTGCTGGGATTATAGGCATGAGCCACCATGTCCAGCATTGTGGTATGTGGACATCAGGGATAGAACTAGAGACTTTGTGCTTGCAAGGCAGGTGCCAGAATCTCCAAGCTAAATCCCTGGTCCTTGCATGTTTATTTTATCAAATTATGATAAAGTTAGATTCTTTCACTAATTTGTTTTCAGTATTTTAGAATTGCTTTTAATTGATGGCTATACTAGTTAATTATATTTCGAGTCAAAACTATACAGTGAGATATACTCAGAGAAGATCGTACTTTTACCAATCTGCCCAACTTGTTCCTTGCCTTCAAAAAAAAAAAAGTATCAGAAATAGTTGTCTTTGGGAAATATAATTGTGTATTTCCTTGTTCTTCTCTAAGGTTTTCAAATCAGAACAACATTTTAAAAATACAAATCATGACTTGTTTTACAAGGCCCCCACTCAAGTTCTACAACCTCAATCAAACTCTCCGAAAGATTCTTTCTCTTCACTCAATTCTTACATTGTTTACTATGTATACTGCTCACTTAGCCTTTTGCATCAACTAATACATTTAAAAACTAACGTGCTGAGGTCTGATGAACACTTTATTAGATGCTGGGAGGATAACCTACATTATCAATTAAAATTTCCTACCTTTCTGTGATTAAGCTGTATACTGAAGCCCCGGTTCTCACTACTGATTAATCAAACCAGAATTTCTCTGTCCAAAACAGTGAGTAAATTACAAATAAAAACAGAAGCAGGTTGACAAATATTTTTAATAAAGTAAATCCATGACAACTTTGCTTTTAAATAAATACATTGCTTAAAAAAATTATACAAGAGCATCTTTTTGTAATTATTAAGAAAAATCTGACACTACTGTTCCCTCTGCAGAAATGCTATGCACAGATGCAAAGTGATCGAAGGCTGATAGAATAATGACTCTCAAGTAGGTAGCATAGCCATCGTGTGCCTGTAGGGAAAAAATTAATATGGATGCTCTTAGCCATCCCAGCTAGCTGTTAACAAGCAGTAAGCAGAAGAAAAGCTTCGATGCCACAGTAATATTCTAATGGTTTAACAGCATTTCGCTGTCATACTCAGAAGCCAGTCCAACCTCACAGAGCAGTTGTTCTGGTGCCTATCAGCAGGATAGCAGCCTTGGTTTTATGAAAAACAGCAGGAGGGCTACACATTGCAATTGTACATTCTAAGCAGTTTTTTAAAAGTCTCTTTCTAAAGTCTTTTTCCTGATAATAAGTTTCCCTTGGTTAATGATGCCTCAGAATGTACTTCCCTGAAGCATACTATACTTTTACATTTCTATAATTTCTCTGGAAACCAATTTGGCAATGTATGTAAAAAACTATGAAAACGTTGATGTTCTTGCACCCACTAACTCCATTCTATGAAATTTAATCTTAGAAAACAATCAAAAAGTAAAGGTCATGGTAGCAAAAACATGAATAAGATGTCTGTGTATTATGTATAATGATGGGAGGAAAAAAAGGAAATTAGCTTACATGTATGCAAATAGACAAGTGTTATCTTATAATTATGAAGTGTGTTATATAATATTAACTTAAAAAGAGATGATAGTTGGCTGGGTGTTGAGGATAAATCTGTAATGCCAGCACTTGGGAGGCTGAGGCAGGAAGAGCACTGTGAGTTGCAGGTCAGCTAGGTTACTTGGTAAGTTCAAGGCCAGTCTGCACTATAAACTGAGACCTTCAAAAAAAAAATCCCCTCAAAAAAATAGAACTGTCCACATAGTATTACTGTAATATGCGATGTGTTGGCTAGAGGAAAGCAGTTGCTTGCAGCAAATATGCTGTGTCACAGCAATGAGATGATGGGTGGTTTCCAGGCTGTGCCCCCTTTCCTGCTTTCCAGATTGCCTACAACTCTCCACAACCTACAGCAAGTGCTATCAGAAAAAACTGATAAAAGCAGAACTCACAAATCACAGCCCACATGGGGAAGACGGAGAAGAGTGGATAGAAGAGAAGATAGAATTCAGTGGAATCAATCATTCTTTCTGAACCCTGCTGGCTTCCCCAGTTCATTAGGCATATTTTGGTAGGGAGAAAAGGAAATTAAGAAGATTCAAAAAACTTTTCTATAGTCAGCACGAGTTTCAGTCCAGCTTGGCTCATAGTGAGTTCAAGGCCAGGCTGAACTACAAAGCAAGACCCTGTCTCAAAAAACAAACAAAAAACTTTCCTACAACATCACAGAAGCTCCAGGAAAGATGCGAAATAAACTCAGTGGGAAGAAAAAAAAAAAAAAAAAACCATCATTTTAATCCTCATGTTGAGAAACCTTAGTTAAGCAAACAGGACACCTAAAAATATGTATTCGGTTTTTTACATGTCTGTGTACACTGAGGACACAGAGGAGCTCCTGATGAAGCAGCACTTTGCCGTCGTGGTTCATTCCACTGGCAGGCAAAGCCAGTGGGATGCTGTTGGTCCGTCCGAGGGTGCTGACCTCTCCTCTTCAGCCCCGCTGGCTCATTTGCTGTTGACCCTATGCCCCATTTCCCCGCATCTGAATCTCCTTGGCTTCTCACACTTAAATTAACATCCAACTTTGGCATTTCAAACTTTTTTGATTCCTATCCTAAAGGGAAGAAAGTAAAGCAAACACATACTTCCAAATAAACAAGCAGAGTGAAACAAGAAACAAATGAAGGGCCAGGAATTTAGCTCAAGTGGTACCATGCCTACCTTGCAAGCACAATGGGCCCAGTTCAATCCCTGGTACCACAAAAAAAAAGAGGAAAGAAAAAGAAAGAAAGAAACCAATTCTGTTTTCTCCTTGTTGTCTCTGGTGTACAATAGTTAAGAACCTAACTTATATAGGTCAGCTCTTAATACTATTTAGAATCACCCTTTCGTTGGTTTTGTTAGTTTTTTAATCTACCACGAGGATGTGTATTAATTCTAGGAATTAATTTTGAATACCATGAGGATGTGTATTAAGTCTAGGACTACAAAGATATATTTAAAATCCAAATACATTGTACTTGCTACAGATAATTTTCATCTCTACAGAGTAGATTTACTTACCACAATTTCCTCATTTTGAAGTTTTCCCTCTGTGTGTGCTAAATCTACAACACAAATTTAATAGACATGAATTAATGTTTAGAATACATGAGGCCAGGTACTAAAATTTATATTCAGGGGTCAGGGATTTATCTCAATGGTTCCAGCGCCTGCCTTGCAAGCCCAAGGACCTGAGTTCGATCCCTATAACCACGTACAACAATGGTGAGCATGAAGACCCACATTCACCAGTAATCAGTACCACACACCACAATGCTGGGCATAATGGCTCATGCCTGTAATCCCAGCATTCGGAAGGCGGAGGCAGAAGCAGGAGAAATGCTGTGAGTTTGAGGCTTGTCTGGGCTACATAGTGAGCGCAGGGCCAGCCTGAACTACAAAGTGAGACCCTGTTTCAAAAAAAAAAAATTATATTCAGCAAAACATGATTATCTGGTAAATTGTAAATTAAAACCAGATTTAAAAATATTATGTGTTTGGAGGTTGAAATCTGATGTACAAATAGACATCTGATATAAAAACTAAAAAATAAAACTATGACAAAATATATCTAGTGGATATAAACAAAAGATAGTACAAATGTCAATTACAGTAAAGGAATATAAACTGAGGAATTTGTAACATCCGGAGGAAGTTCATTTTCTGGGTTGAGCCAGCAATAGTAACAACAAGCCCGAAAGGAGCCACTTTACCAGTGTGTGGAGTCATAGCACAGCTCTAGGCCTCAGGGAATTCTCACTAAAACCTGGAATTCTGTGGCCTGTGAAGTAATCCTTTCTGGTATCTAAGTTTTAGAAACCTCTACTTGCATAATGGTATGGCAGATTAATTCATCTGGAGAAGAACTAATCACATCAAACATTTTTATGGAAACCTGAACTACGTGTCTGATGACAGTTATTGACATTACTCAGTATCAACTTTGCATCAAAATAATCAATATACATAATTTCCCTTTTTATTTTTTTGACCACTACGGATCCCAGGCTTGCCTCAAAGTTGCAGCAGTCTTCCTGCCTTGGCCTCCCAGAGGCTGAAATTACAAGTGTGTACCACCACACCCCACCCAATATACGTAATTTAAATAGCCACACAGTACTGAAAGGGAAGTCTGTGGGAAGTAAGATTGTGGGATGACTTTCTACTTTCTGAACCTTCTCTCAGATAATAAAAAATAGTAATCCCTGCCTCATCCTTCGCTCTCCTCAGAAGACCTGGCCCCAGCAATAAGCCTTTCAATTCTTTATGCTGTTTTTCCTGGAATATCAATATGACTATATTGTTTTCCTTATTTATCAATTTCTTTAACTTTATATTATGGTAAGTAAAAATTCAGGTTTTGCTGTGTTTTGTAGTGGTTGGGACCGAAACTTGGGAGTTCATCCCATGCCTTTTAAAAATTTTTGATGCAGATTGGCCCAAACTTATGATCCTCTTGTCTTAGTCTCTGCAGCAAATTAATTAATGGTCAACTTGTAACACCAGCTGAATTGAGTCAGGGTGGTTTGGGTATGGAGGACCCACCTGAGGATTGTTTCCAGTAGCATAAAAAGAAAACTGGAGGGGAAGATCACTGGCTGTTGATACCCTTGGAAGAGGCTTGCTGAGGGTGGTTTTCCTGATGCCAACTTGGCTGTTCTTCTCAGAGGAGCTTGGGTCCTTGCTGTTGCTGGGAATGGGTGCTATTCTCCGCAGGGGAGCTCTGGTTTTAAGCGTTGTCTCCTGGTTCCAGTGCAGACCCCTCAGCCTGGTGGCAAAGGTCCTTCACCCTTCCAGCACAGGCTTCCAGCCTCCACCACTGGCCTTGGGGCCTGCTGGGGTCAGGTCCTTAATGGACAACCATGAGACACCACTGCAGGCTCTAGGCCACTGGCTCAATTCACTGAGAACATTGCTTTGGACTCTAGGCCTTCAGCTGGACTTGTGAAGGACACTGCAGTGGGACCCAGGTCCTTAGCTGGACTCTTTGGGTCTTTAGTGCATGGCTAGATCTCATGTACACGTGCACCTGACTTTTTGGGTGACTATTAGAAAATGAATCTATAAATTATGTGACCTGTATTAATCTATTTCCTTTGCAAACCCTGATTAAAGCAGCCTCCTTAGTAGCTGCTAATACAAGCAGACACCTGTGACTGGTAAAAATTTAGACAGTTTTTGGAGACAAATTCTCACTATGTAGCCCACACTGGCTTTGAACTCATGGCAATCACCCTACCTCAACCTCCTGGGTACTGGGATTACAGATGTGTGCCACTGTATCTGGCTAAAAATTTAGATTATATACACCAATACCTACTTCCTCCTGCTCCAACTTTTCCCTCCTCTCATCCTCTTGATTTTAGAAATTGATACTTGATAGTTGATTTTGTCTATATAAATATTTAGTGAGGAAATAAAAGTAGTAATGAATAAGTCTTATATAACATCTCCATTAGAAATTAATAAAACCTCTTTTGATTTTTTTTAAGTTGCGAAAAACTGAGAAATCTCAAGTGTACGTGAAAAACAAAAAATAACTCACATATTGTCACATTTTATAATTAATGTTTTAGTATAGTTGATTTAAATATTTTGCTAAAATATTTTAAGGTAAATCTAATATATGACATTTCATCTCTAAGTATTTTATCCATCTTTAAATATAGGAAACATTTTTACATAACAACATTATTATCATATTAATATCAAAAATAATGACATAAACTGGGCATGGTAGCACATACCTATAACCAAGCACTCAGGGAAGCTAAGGCGGGAGGATTGTACTGAGTTCTAAGCCAGCTTGGGCTACTTAGGAGACCTTGTTTCAAAACAAATGGCTTAATATTTAGTCCTTATTCACATTTTCTCAATTACCCTTCAAATGTTTTTTATAACCAGCTTATTTGCCTTAGAATTAAGTACAGTAAGTCCCTGACTTACAAACATTCAAGTTGTGAACTTTCACATCTGTGCTGTGTAAGATTCACTTTGTCAGCTTATAAACGAATCCAACTTATAAAAAAATTCTTCCAGAACAAAACTTGTTCATAAGTCATAGACTTACTGTATCTTTTATTCTTGAATCATTTTTTCTCTTCTATATACTTTTTGGTCAGTTGTCCTGTGGAATATCCTAACATTTCTAAATTTGTCATCATACATCATTTAATTAGATCCCATCCTGTACTTCCCATAGACTGGAATTTGGAGTTAAAGGCTGGATTACATTCAGGGTTTACGGCCTTCAGTGAGCATGTGGTGACCTTCGCTGTGTTTTGTTACCTATGAATAATAAATCACGTGACACTGCAGGAGTTGGGGCTACTGACTGGCAGACTTCAACAGAGGGACCAGGGGTGAGCAGGGCTTGGTCAGCATCCCCGCCTTTCTTCTGGGGCCGGTCAGTTTCTCCAAAGATGAGTCTTCATGTTCTAGCTGGGCTCACACTTCTAGTCACTGTCATTAGCAGCAAGGCATCGGGAGAAGGCTGGAGTCCCCACTGCTGGATATGCAGGCTTCCACTTCAGGGCTGACTTGGCCCCGTGTCTCACTCGATTTCGCCTGCTCTCCTGGGTCCTCGGCTTCAGTGCTGGATTCAAGGGTCCTCGTCATCTCCCGAGGCCACAGTGGTCAGCTAGTTTCGTGGGGTGGGAGCAGGTACCTAGAGCCCAGCTTTTCGATTTTTACATGTTTATGAAAACGAATGACAAACCCCTGGTCCATGCTTCACATTTTGTACAAGTTGTAGAGCTTTCCTTCAAGTTCAAGGCCTTCTGGAGGTTCTGTGAAGCTAGTTTGTTGACACTTTCCTTGGCAAGGTCATAGGTTACAACCTAGTCCTTTTGGCTTTGGAAATTGCTGCCTTTCCTCTCGTAATATATATTAATTTCATTGGCGATTAATATATAGTAACCTCAAAGGTCTGTAATTCTGGTGCCCCAGGAGGCTGAGGCAGGAGGATAAAAAGTTCAAGCCTAGCCTGGCCAACTTAGGGACCTTAGGGAGACCATGGTTCCTTGTTTAATTTTTTGTTGTTGGAAGTCTACACTCTTTTTTATTTCTCTACTATGATTCACTGTGGCACAGTATTTTGTGAAGGAAAGAAGATGGACACATCCGAGGCAATATAGTTGTGCTTAACCAAATTTACTGACAAGAGATATTAATCAGAAAAGGAGATGAGGAACTAGTATATATTGTTTTTCTACTATATGGTATCCACTAGCTCTCAAAAGCTTCTAGTTTTCTGATCAGGATTCGGAAATTCTCAATAATTAAGTAATATGTTAATCATTAACCAGTAGATGACACAGTCTATACTCAAAATTGAGTTTTCTTGGACCGTAACCGGGTCACAAGAATCACTTTTTATTCACAAAATGGAGCTGGGTTGAAAATGTGTAACAGGGTGAAGGGGAAAAAATAATGAGATTATAGCAAAAAAGAAAGGAAACAAAGTTTATGTATATAGGGGGATGGTAGGGTGGGTAGGGCTATGGGAAAAAAATGAGAATTAAGTTGTGTCATATACTGGTACAAATTCTCATTGTGGAGTGCAATCATGATGTGTATATGTAATGTGCCAATAAAGATTTCAATTTAAATAAAAAAGAAAAGAAAACATGTAGACAAGGAATAATTCTTTCCTCCCTCATTTCAGAATGATGCTGCTGAAACAAGACATACCTTTTTCAATCCATTGCTCGAACTCAACAGGCTCTTTAGACTCGCTCTTTTCCACCCTCAAGGTCCGCACTGACAACAAGAACAAACAAGGTAAACAGGACATTAATCACCTCTTGGTGCTAAGTTGTGGGCCTTGCTGTGTACCTTTTCCCCTCTCAGTGAGACTGCCTCACATTAGTGGAGCTACATAGAATAGTGGGATCTGGAATATCATGTTCTGGGAGTTATCTACTCTGCTTTTCCATAAATACCAATGGGAAAATGTAGTCTTGTGTAATGGTAATCCTAACAATGTTTGTAATCATAGAACACAAAACTAGCAGAGCTTTTAAAAATTTGGTTATTATCTGGAACTTCTTCTTTTTTTTTTTTGAGACAGTCTTGCTTTGTAGTTTGCTGCACTGGGTTTTCTCCTTGTTCCCCATCTAGTCCCTGAAATTCCAAATCTAGTCCTCCCCTTTCTGCCCTTTTCTGTGGCCTAATGAACTTATGTACAGGATTCCTGTGGCAGAGCCTGACAGGCAGTGGGGAGGTGAGCTCAGGTGATTTGTCTCCACCCCTCCCTGCTCCAGTGCCAAGTCTTTGACAGTGGTTATTATGTCCCTTCATGATGACAGCTCTTGCTGGGCCTGACTGGCCACAGGCTCCGCCTCTCATCATCGTCCAACAGCACTAATCCCCTCCCCTCATGCCAGGGAAGTCTGGGCTTCTTGCTAGTTTCTCGGGGTCTCCTCACCCCTTGTTTGTTCTCTCAGCCCAGACCATAATTTTTTAAGTAGACCCATCTGTAAAATCTTTTCCTCTGAAATATCTGGGATGTGTTCTATTTCCTGTCTTGATTTTATCTATAACACCTATCCTCAAATACACATAGACAGGATAAGAATGATGTTTCAAAGGGAGATTCCCTTCCCAAATCCCCAGAGAAAGTCATTAGCAATAGAAGAATCAGAACTCTTCAATGTGAACAACTGGGGTTATCAGATTTTCAGAAAGAATTTGACTGCAAACCCCAGGTCAAAAAAAGTGAGAATAAAGACGTCATGGAGCCTAGTATATTTGCACGCTAGTATCTCATGTCAAAGACTTCCATGTAGTAAACAGCATGGAAATTATTACATGGTTAGAAGGGCTTCAGAGAGGCTAATTGCGCTGAAAGCAGTTGACCTGTAATTCTCACCCTCCCTCCCATTCTAGCAATAAAACCAGGTCCCACACTGTAAAGAAGAGCTAGTAGTGTTTTACTCTCTGCCGATCAAAAAATTAAATGAAGATAAAAATTAACACATCACTTGCTTACCTAAGTAACTCTGGATTACAAGCTTTTCGATTTTTACATGTTTATGAAAACAAATAACAAACTCCTGGGGAAACATTCCTGTGGTGGTCCAAAATGTTTCTGCATTCCTATTGTTAATTTTAAAGAAAAAGAAACAGTCAAATATAAAACTTTAATCACAAAATTCTAGTGAGTCTGTATTTTAAAAAGTGACTGCTGGATTTTTACAATTCCTTTCTATTAATTCTCTCCCCAATTTTAATAGTTCTGTGCTACAACTACATACTTCAACCACTAGTTCAGTGGTACTCCCCTTTTCCGGGGGTTGTTTTTTTAAGACAAAATTTTGCTATTTGTGGGCCGGGGATTTAGCTCAATGCTTCCAGCGCCTGTCTTGCAAGCGCAAGGACCGGGGTTCAATCCCTGGTTAACCACATACAATACTGGGTGTGGAGACTCACACCCAGCAGCAACCAGTACCACATTCCACAGTGCCGGACATGGTGGCTCACGTCTGTAATCCCAACACTCGGGAGGCAGAGGCAGGAGGATTGCTGTGATGTGAGTTGGAGGCTGAGCTCAGGGCCAGCTTGAACCACAAAAGCGAGACCCTGTCTCAAAAAACAAAAAAAAAAAAAGATTTTGCTATTTGTTCAGGCTGGCCTCGAATTCATGGTGATACTCCTGCCTCAGTCTCCTAAATGCTGAGATTACAGGTGTGAGCTACCACACTCGGCTCGTGGGTCCACAGTATGGCATTTACAATTCTATACAACCTAGTTTCATCATTGAATATATTGTCCCCCCTAGATAGCAGAACCAATATAGTCAAAATGGTCATACTTCTAAAATTGATATACAAATTTAACATAATCCCATTCAAAATAACAGAAACATTCTCACAAAACTCAAGAAAACAATCCTATAATTCATATGAAACCAGAATAGCAAAAGCAACCCTGAGTAAAAAGAGCAAGGCAGGAAGCACTGTACTCTATCTATCTATCTATCTATCTATCTGTCTTTTCTGGTACCAGTGACTGAACTCAGCACCTTGCGCTTGCAAGGAAGGTACCACATCACTGAGCAAAATCCCCAGCCCTGAGGCATCACATTCTTAGACATTAAGTTATATTACAAAGTTACTGAGATTAAAAAAACACAGTACTGGCACAAAAACAGACAAGAGGATCAATGGAACACAATAGAAAAAGCAGGAACAACCTTACATATATTCAGCTATTTAATCTTTGACAAAAGGGCCAAAACCACACAATAGAAGAAAGATAATCTCTTTAATGTGTATTGGGAAAACTGGCTGTGCACATGCAGAAGACTGAGTCTATAACTACATCTCTTACAACATACTAAACTAAAAATGGATCAAAGAAATAAATGTTAAAACAGAAACACTTAATCTGCTTGAGATAAAACAGATACAGGTCTAAAAAGAACCTCAGTTACATAGGAAATAGTACCAGCAATCAACAAATGGGATCATATCAAATTAAAAGGCTTCTCACAGCAAGAGATACAACTAACAGAATGGAGAGACAACCTGCAGAATGGGATAAATTGTCAGCTATTCTTCAGGCAGAGGACATATCTATGACATATAAAGAACTCAAAATAATTAGACTCCCACAAAAAAATAAAAGGTGCAATAAAAAATGGGCAAATTTAATGAATACATACTTCTCAGAAGTAGTAGTAGAAATGGCCAATATATACATGCAAAAATGTTCAACACTGCTGTCCATTAGAGAAAAACAAAACATTGAGATTCCATCTTACTCTGCAAAGTGTTATCATCATGAAATCAATGACAAATGCTAAAAACAATGATGTGTATCTAAATTGGACCAATTAATTTAATTAAAAAATTACAAATGCTGGAGAGGCTTCAGGGAAAGGACACATTTCTACATTGTTAGTGGGAATGTAAACTAGTAAACCACTTTAGTGATCTGTATGTGGAGGCCCAAAAAAACTAGAACAAGAAATTCCATTTGACCCAGCTTTTATCCTTCTAGGCATTTCCTGAAAGAGTTAAAGACATTGGACGGGGATATATTCATATCTGTTTATGGAAGCACAGCTCATAACAGCTAAATCTTTTTTTTTTAATAGCAAAACATTTATTGGTACATTTTAGGGATACATAATGCTTAACACTTATTGTAGGGAATTTTTGTCTGTACATGATACATCCATCTCTTGGAAGCAGCCTGTATATTCATTCAACATGGATGAATGGATGCTGGGCATTGGTGGTGCATGGCTGTAATCTGAGCACTCAGGAGGAGCCTGGGCTACAGAGTGAGTTCAAAGCCAGCCTAAACTATAAAGCTAGACCTGCCTGAAAAAGACAAAAACAAAAAACTCAAACAAAAAAAACAAACAAAGAAACATACCCACCCCCTAGACTCCTGGATGAATGGATAACAAAAATGTAGAATATACAAAGAAAATGTAGTATGTACATACAATGGAGTAGTACTCTACCATAAACCAAGATACACTTGACTTATTTGTAAGAAAATGGATGTACTTTGAGACATAATGCTCAGTGAAATACATCAGGCACACAAGTATTGAATATCACATGGTTTCTCTTACATGAGAAGCCCAAATTATAAATAAAAATAAGACATAATAGCAAGTAGGGAGATAGATTGCTCTCAAAGGGGAAAGGGATAGGGGACCAAGAGATAGCCTAGGGGGTGAGGGAGAGGAAGGAAAGGGGGTGAAAACAGCCCAGTGGTTGGAATGGTATCCCCACTATTGTTTTAATTTGTATTTTCCTGATAACTAATTATACTGAGCACTTTCTTCATGTGTGTTTTGGCCATTTATCTATTTTCTTTTCTGAAATATCTGTTAAGCATTATCTCCATTTTCTTTTCTTTTTTTTTTTTTTTTTTAAACAGGGTCACACTTAGTAGTTCAGGCTGGCCTTGAACTCATTATGTAGCCCTGGCTAGCCTTGAACTCAGAGCAATCCTCCCAAGTACTGGAATTATAGGTTTTCTGGCTACACCCAGAACTTCTGATTCACCTACCTCAGCCTATGCACCACCACATTCAGCTTCTTCTTCTTTTTTAAACCCTCATTATTTTTCTAATGTATAATAACTTCTTTTTCACTGATATCAGAGGGCAAAGGTAGGGTTAAGAAGAAACAGACTTCAGGGCACACCTATAACCCCAGCATTTAAGGAAACTGAGCCAGGAGGATTTAGAGTTCAAGGATATTTTGAGCTATTCAGGGAAATCTGTCTCAAAAAAAGGGGGGTGTAGAATAGAAATATAATCATCTCTTTTAACTCTTTTCTCTAAGGAAATTGAGTGTGGAGCTGGTCCATAAATCAATCTTCACTGTTTGGCAAGGGTAAATTTATAGTTCCATTCTCTCTTAATAACTGTATGATTAACTTAAACATCTGCTATACATGGTCTAATTATATTTGCTTGAAGGGTATATGAATTAAAAGTCTCAGTTATCAGGACAGTAACTACTTTATTCCACATGGTTTTGGGCACTATCTTTGTCTAAGTGAAAAAATACTACAGTCTCATCATTCCTTAGCATAAGCTAATACAACATAAAATATCTGCTAGTCCTGTCAATCTATAAACTTATTCCCAAGAGGAAGAGCACTAAAAGGATGCAAAGTAAACTGATCTTGCTGTGGAAAAACCATCTCTCCTCAGGGATTTAGCTCAGTGGTGCTGCTGCTTGCCTTGCAAGTGCAAGGTTATAAGTTTTTATCCCTGGTACCACAAAACAAAACAAAAAAACAAAAACAAAAACATTGCATAGTAGGAAAAACCATCTCTCTCCAATCAGATATAAGGTGTGTTTGTCAAAAAATCACTATTCCAAACAAACAACTTAAGGAAAATCTCCATAGTTCTGTATATCCTCACAGCAACCTCCACAATTATTTTTCTGTCCCAGTGACATGACTTTCAGGAAACAAAAAACTAAGAATAACTAAGAGATGCTAGCAAAGGCACATATTTATTTTTTGATTCAAATGGTAAGTTTGATTTATCATAACAGAAGCCAAAGAACTCTGAACTAGGAGTCAGAAAACAGAAAGCTCAGTTGACTCTGCCATTTGCAAATCTGTGTGTTTTTGAGCAAGTCATTTTCCTCTGATTATCCTTTTGCTCATCTTTACAACAGTTAAAAATACCTTTTTTGTGCTTATTTCCTAGTCAAAGTACATATCTATGAAATCATAGAGCCCCATGCTAATTTAGAGTAATATAAGCATACACATTTAGGCATGTTCATCTATGTATGTGTATTTGTATAAATATACACTCTGATATTTCTCAATACTAGCCAGGTTTTACTAATATTTTATGTTCTAATTTAACAAACTATTCAATAAATAGTTTAAGACTCCAGAGATTAAGGAGGAACCAAACCTAGACTATGATTCAAAACATTAAAATGAAACAATAAAGAAGTTAAGATGAAAAACATACATATGAGTGCTACTGGAGCCCAGCACAGTGATAATCTAACCCTAACTGAAGTGAAGGGCAGACATCAGACAGGAAACAAGCAACAAGCAACAAGCAACAAGCCTTGGAGAGAAAGGTCAAGTGATAGAATTTTGTCCAGGTGCCAGGGCTTACAAAAGAACACAATCAATCACAAAATCACTTATCTCACAACTGGTTCTTGCCTTAAATAATTAAAACTCACAGCAGTGCATTTAGATCTCTCTCATCACAAGTCTCTCGCCATATAAGGTTTTGGATGGGGATGCATCTCAGTGATAAAGCACATGTCTAGTATGTGCCAGGCCCTGGGTTCAATTCCCAGTGTCAATAAATAAAATTAAATAAAGCAGCCAGACAAAATGAATTTGTAAGTTCTTCCAGTTCTAAAGTTGATTCAATGAGTCAAGCTCTGGTCACTGTACCAAGAAGAGTTTAAGAAAAGAACTCCCAAATGATTAAGGACTTTTTCCATTAACCTTTTTTCTTGGAATTATAAGTCTGAGAATCTCTTCCCTTATTAATGAACTCCTGCCCTGTGAAGAATAAAAACTGGAACAGTATCAAGAGACTGAGAAAGGAATAATACAGGAGGCTAGCAGGAAGGGAAGCATTCCAGCTCGCAAAGATGTTTCTTTGACCAGTAAGGAAACTGGCAGTAGGTAGGAAGTTACCATGTTTATATTCCTATTTCCCAGAAAAGACTGGAATAAAAACAACACTGAACATTAAACTCCACACTTAAACAAAATGAGTTGTTGTCTGGGTTTATGTCTTGGTAAATCACTTACTAAAAAACAAAACAAAACAAAAAAACTGTTTGAATGGTACATAAATCAATGCTTGCTCAAAATGAGCAAGGCCCTGGCTCTGCAATTATAACCACAATAACAATAATTTAAAGCCTGTTTATGAAGGGGTCAGTTTAGGAATTATAGAGAAAAGAATAAAAAACTTAATATCAACAACCAAATTAGTTCCAGGAATGATAGCAAATTCAGCTACTACCAACTACCCTAGTTCACCAAACATTTATTATACTACGTTTAACAGTCTTACTTGCAGTGCCCAAAGGTTCCCTGTCCTGCCTGACATAATGCCTTAAGAAGGTGACTCTTACCCATCGAGGATATTTTCAGGTGGGTGTTTTTCATCACTTGATGTAGCTAAAATCACTTCAGCTCCTTCAGAGCTCAAACAGAGATCAGCTTTTCTCATCTTTGCGTTTCACCTGCAAATAAAAAAATAACAGAAAAGCATATTCTTGATTCTCTTAAACTTTAAGAAAAGGCAGAAGGAAAGCCTGTTGCCTAGCACTACAGTTTAACAACCAAGCCATTCAACAAGTGGAAAGGACTCCAACATGTTTATTTACCTAAGTAAACTTCTGTCCTCTCCCAGGGATAAGCTGCAAAAGGGGACTATTTCCACCCCTCTGCTTTAAAACAAAAACAGCTCTGATGTCTGAACTAATACAATCTTCCTGGTTCTAAAATGAAAGGCCTGGGAGTTAGCTCAGTGGTTCCAGTGCCTCCCTTGCAAGTGCAAGGACCCAGGTTGATGCCTGGTAACTACATGCAACAATGCTGGCTGTGGTGACTCACGCCCATCAGCAATCAGTATCACATACCACAATGCCAGGCATGGTGTCTCATGCCTGTAATCCCAGCACTCAGGAGGCAGAGGCAGGAGGATTGCTGAGTTCAAGATCAGCCTGAACTACAAAACGAGACCCTGTCTAAAAAAAAAAAACCACTTAAACAAAAAATTAATTAAAAAAATAAAATGAAAAGACCTCGGTTATATGGAAACAGTTAAACTAGTGATAAGAATTAGAAGGTAAGATTTTAAAATGTGCATAATTTTTCTGAAAGTAACCTAGAAGTAACAGATTTTGTGATATATCCATACACATCAATTAATCTATTAAATAATATGATTTGTATCTTAAAAGGTACATTACATTGCCAGGCATGATAACTTGCATATACTCCCAGCACTCAGAAGGATGAGGCAGGAGGACTGGCACAAGTTCAAAGCTAGTCAGATCCTGTCTTAAAATACCAAAGCAAAACGAAGCACACATGATTACATTTCTTTTTAAGACAAAGTCTTACAATACTGCCTGAACTTGTGGGTTTAAACAATCCTGTTTTAGCCTATGCAGTTACTGAGAATGCAGGCACATGCCACCACCGCTGGTCATCATCTTTTGAACGGTAATGTGAAGGAAAATAGTCAGGCGTAATGCACTGCACATACATACATGCCTGTCCTCTTAGTTGTTCAGGAGGCTGAGGTAGGAGGAGCAATACGCTTGAGGTCACCCTATGCAACTTAGCTGTCACTGAAACATGCTGTGGTTTTGGAACTGTAGAAAGGAGACCAGACTCTGGTCTGGCACAGGCAACGCTTTCTAAACCGAGACTCTGCTCTGCACATGAGGGAGCCACAGCCTTGACCAAGAGCAGCTCAGACCAGCAGTTCTCAGAACGAAGAAAAAAGGTTGCTGCGAATACAAGGTTGCCGCTTGTACTGGTCAACCTCCATTTACTAGGAAGACAAAGTACCTGACACCCAAGACTTAGAAAGGTGAGGTTTACTCAGGCTTGAGGTTTCAGTCCATGGCCAGCAAGCTCGGACACAGAAGGGTAGGGTGGAGACAGCTGTTCCACTCCTGATATCTGGAAGCAGAGAGTAGGTAAGATCCCAGAGTGGAGGGCTCAGGGCAGACACAGCCCCAAAGTCACAGCTCCATGGCCCACCCACACTCACCAGAAGTGTGCCTTACTAATCCCTTAGGCATTTGGGAAGCCGACTGAGTTGACATCAAAAATTAACCACCACATCCCCGAAGTCCCCACTCAGGTCCTCTGTGTTGCCAGTGACAAGACCTGACTGGTCAATGTCTGGGCTGAACTCTAGGCTGCTCCTGGTGAACTAACTAACAGAAGGCAGGTTTTCAAGTGCCGACTGCTGTCTGCACATGGGATCACAAGATGATTGGAAATAGTTGTATTTTTAATTCTGAGGCCACGTATGAGATGTGATTTCCATTCATGTCTTTAGCTCTGTTATAAAACACAAAACAGGCATGACCCCTGTTGTATCCCTTCCCAGAATTTGGTCATTTTATTCTCTTTTGGTGGTTCTTATCACACATCAAGACCCTGTCTCAAAATTTAAAAAAAGGGGGGCAGGGATTTAGCTCAGTGATTCCGGCGCCTGTTTTGCAAGCGCAAAGGCCTGGATTTGATCCTCCAGTTACCACATACAATTCTGGGTGTGGAGACTCATACCCTGCAGCAATTAGCACTACATACCACAGTGCCAGGTGTGGTGGCTCACGCCTGTAATCCCAGCACTCGGGAGGCAGAGGCAGGAGGATTGCTGTGATGTGAGTTGGAGGCTGAGCTCAGGGCTAGCCTGAACTACAAAGCGAGACCCTGTCTCAAAAAAAAGAGGGTAGGGCTCTTGCTCAGTAGTAGAGCATTTGCTCAGAACTACTCTTGTGAGAACCTGTGTTCAAGCCCTGTGACCAGGGTGCGGGTTGGGGGAAGCATAACTTTTTATTTCTTTTAAACTATTAATCCGTTCCTTGGATAAGGGACTTAAGAACATTTCTGTTGGAGAGTTACAGCTTAATAAAAAGGGCCTTGGAAGCTCTACTATAGAGCCTGGAGGATAAGGTAGACAGGGAAAGACAGGATTAGATCTTGTCACCACCTTCCTATTTGATGTAATGATGGCACAGATGTCAAGTGACCTGGAAAGCTTTATCTACAAAGAATTAAAGGAAGCTGGGCATGGTGGTGCAAGCCTGTAATCCTAGCACTCTTAGAGCCAGAGGCAGGAGGATCACAAATTGGACTGTTGGGTGGGGCATGGTGGTGCATGCCAGCAATTCCAGAACTGGGGAGGCTGAGAGGGGGATCACCATGAGTTTGAGACCAGCCTGGGCTTTATACTTAGTTCAAGGGCAGCCTGAACCACACATTCAGACTTTCTTTTAAAAAAAAAAAAATGTGGGGGGGAGGCTGAGGGCTGGGACTATAGTTCAATGGTGCCACACCCACCTGGTTAAAGTCTTGAGTTCAATTCCTGACAGCAAGAAAACTTAAAAAAGGGAGGTGGAGACGTAGTTTGGAGCAGAAGTCTTGGTAAAACCTCTAATACCACAAAGAACTACAGAGGGTGTGTCAAAATGTTTGGAAAGAGAGTGAGGAAAGCTTCCAGTGATGCCCTTCATCCATTTAATTTTTACTTTATTAATACTTAATACAGTTTTTCTTTAAAAATGAACCTTCTGGTTATGGTAGTGGACATTTGTAATTCCAACACTTGGAAGAGTGAAGTACAACCTTGTCTATAAAGTAAATTCAAGGCCATCATGCAAAGGTGAAACTCTGTCTCAAAATAAATGAATGAATGAATGAGTCAGGCCAGTGTGGGCTATACAGTGAGTCAAAAACAAGCCTGAACCACATAGGAAAATTCTGTCTTAATGCCTATCCCCCCAAAGAAACCATTTCAACTAAACTAGCAAAAACTAAAGAGAATATTGTACATGCTCAAATACTATGTTCCCATCCCAAGATTTAATAAGTGCTAACATACAGCCTCATTTACTTTACTATTTTTATACTTTTTTTTTTTGAGAAATAAGTGGACCTCATAGGTCATAGACAGGATTTTCCAAAGCTGACGACCATTCCTCCTGTGTTTACACTTATACTATATATGCACCTATGTTCTTGTATACTTTAGATGTGTCCACAGTACACATCCTTTTTGTATTTGCTTTTTCTTACCATATTGACACATAAATCTTTTATTTTTTTTCATTTGGCAGTACTGGGGATCAAACTCGGGACCTTGTGCTTGCAAGGCAGGTGTGGCACCACTGAGCTACATCCCCAGCCTGACACATATAAATCTATACATATTCATGTTTATTTCCTGAGGAATTTCTCCATGGACAAATACTTAGGTCTGTTTCCAATTTTTCTGCTATCACAAACAAACTTGCAATATACATTTTTGTACACATGTGGGAGAATTTTTATTTATCTTGAGACAAGCCTGTCTCAGCCTTCTGAGCTCTAATTGCAGGCATGCACTAGCATGCCCAGCTGGGTTTCTCTTTTTTTTTATTTGGGGGTTGCTTTTTAAAATTACGTTTTTAGTCCTTTTCTGATTTGCTGGAATTGTATGTATGTATGTATGGATGGATGGATGGATGCATTCTGTAGATCAAAGCAAGGTTTTATACATGCCAGGCAAATATAAAAAATTTTTGTTATATGTGCTGCGACTCTTTTCCAAGTCTTTAGCTTGACTTTACTTTTTAATTCTTTATGGGGTTGGCTGTTTGCATTTTATGCAAGTTTCCCATTTGTCTTTCAGCCCTGAACTATAATAGACATATTAAAAGGACACAAATCATAAGCATATCACTTTTCCTTCATAAAGTAGACACATCTAGTTAAGAAACAGAACACCTGAGAAACATTTCCAGCTCCCTTTCCCAATTACTATTCCTTCCTGGTCCTTATTTCTATCACTGTAGATTAATTCTGCCTCAACTTTCTGTATACACAGTCACACAGTTCATATTGTTAGCATCTGGCTCCTTCCCATGTCACTGCATCTGGCATTTATCATGGTTCTTTGTAGCAGAGCTGACGCATAACTAGGAGCAGCTACAACTCAGTCTCTACTCAGCTCCACTGCAGATAAGATCAAGGAACTGAGCCAAGCCTGGTGGCAGGCCTGTGATCCCAGCACTTGGTAGGCTGAGGCAGGAGGATTATCATAAATTTAAGGCCACCATAGGCTACTTAAATCGAGTTCAAGGCCAGACTGAACTACATAGTAAGACTCTGTCACAAAAATAAATACAAAAGAACTAAGCCCCCCTGGGGTGTCAGAGAAAACTGGGTACCAGCTGAAAAGCAAAGAAAGCCTTCTTCTGTCTTGGGTATTTAGGCACCTAATGAAGGCAAGAGTGTTATCATCCTTTGCTATCTGAACCCAGAGATAAACTGAAATTATTTAAAACTACAGCTCTTCTAAATCTAGCATAAATATTACTGACACTTACTGAATTGCCCCTCACCCTATTAGACAAAGGATGTATTTTTTTTTTCTTTCCTTCCTTTTTTCCTGTCTCTTTCTTTTTTTTGAGGCAAGGTCTCACTTTGTAGTTGAGGCTGGCCCTGAACTCACTATGTAGCCCAGGCCAGCCTCAAACTCAGTAATCCTCCTGCCTGTGCCTCTGCAGTGCTAGGATACAGGCGTGAGCCACCATGCCAGCACCGTGGTATATGGTTACTAGGTATCGAACTTGAGACCCTACGCTTGGCAGGCAGACGCCAGAACCACTGAGCTAAATCTCCAGCCCAGGAAAGGATATATTTTGTTCAGGAGGTAATAAATGTTATCTATTTCAGTCTCTAATGTTCTTTTAAACACAATATCCAACAAAGGCATTAGCAGGAGATCCACGCAATTAGTCAGGTGATAACACATATTAGCAGATATAAACACAACTACTGTAAACCTGTCAGTGTTTACAGAAAAGATGGGCAGAATGGGTGAAGAGAAAGAACATTTTAGCAGAGAAATGGAAACTCAAAAAAAAAAAATTCTAGAACTAAAAAATGTATTATCTAAAATTAAGATTCATTAATTGATTTTAAGAATAGATCAATGAACCTGAAGATGAGTCTGGGGTAGGAGTGCAGCTCAGTGATACAGTGCCAGCCAAGCACCTGGGAGGACCTGGGTTTCAGGCCTAGCACTGAAAAAAGAGAAAGAGAAGAGTATAGGGGGGAGGGCAGACAGAAATGATTCAGGGGTCAGGGATTTAGCTCAAGCAGTACCATACCTACCTTGGAAGCACAAGGGCCTGTGCTTCGATGTCTGGTATTATAAGAAAAAAAAAGGATCTAAAATTAAAACAATAATCACACACCTGTGACACAATATCAAGCTAGTTTAAAATCAGAGTCCCAGAAAACACACAGAAAGTGAATAATGCAGAAAAAAATTATGAGGAGATATTGGTTGAAACTGTTCCAAAATACAATAATTTTGTGAATTCTAAACTAAATACAAACATTGGGGATGGTGTGCCCACCTATAATCCCAAACTCAGGAGGCTGAGGTAAGAAGATCATCACAAGTTTAAAGCCAACCTGGGCTACCCAGTGACCTGCAGGCCAATCTGAACTACACAGTGAGGTCCTGTCTCAAAAAAACAAGAAAAAATAAAAAATCACAAAGAAGATTCCAGCTAGGCATAACTTGGTCAATTGTAGAAAATTAAAGAAAAAGCAGGCAGAGCAAAAAATAATTACATTATGGGCCAGGGATTTAGCTCAGTGATTCCAAAGCCTGTCTTGAAAGTGCAAGGGCCCAGGTTCGATTCCTGGTAACCACATACAACAATGCTGGGCGTGGAGACTCACGTCCACCAGCAATCAGTACCACATATCACAGTGCTGAATGACATGGCTCATGCCTGTATTCCCAGCACTCAGGAGGCAGAGGCAGGAGGATTGCTGGGGTTTGAAGCTGAGTTCCAGACCAGCCTAAACTACAAAGTGAGACCTTGTCTCAAAAATAAAAATGAAAGGGGCCGGGGAGTTAGCTCAGTGGTTCCGGCGCCTGTCTTGCAAGCGCAAGCGCCCGGGTTCGATTCCCCGGTAACCACATAACAATACTGGGTGTGGAGACTCACACCCAGCAGCAACCAGTACCACATACCACAGTGCCGGGCGTGGTGGCTCACGCCTGTAATCCCAGCACTTGGGAGGCAGAGGCAGGAGGATTGTGATGTGAGTTTGAGGCTGAGCTCAGGGCCAGCCTGAACCACAAAGCGAGAC
>PVIR01007985.1:0-58519 GCA_004026965.1 Petromus typicus
GGGATAGATTCAAACTTTCAACCCTGACTCAGTTTCCTAGAGTCGTGGGGTTAGGCATGCCACCACACCCAGTTTATTATTTAAGAAGATATAAATACAATGAAACTGTTTCTAAGTTACTAACCATCATTCTTTTGGTTTTTTGAGACAGGGTCAAGTTACATGGGCATACCTGATCAAAAAGTTATGCTCCTTAACAGCAGACATTTTTACCTGTTTTGTTCACTATAATATTTCCAGTGATAATAAATATTCTGAGAAGAACAAGTGCTAATAAATATTTTGTTAAATAACACCAATAATATTCAATCTACACAGTGGTACTAATTAAAACTGTTTGAATAGAGTTCTAATCTTCACTGCACAACTGAATATAAAAATATGCAAATCTCAGTTAAATAAGCTTATGGAAATCCTAATTATTTGGATCATGAAACATGATGGGTGGATACAATTGCTGATTAAAGGCAAAGCACCACAGATGTTTGTACACTTGGACTTTAGGCTGCCATGAGCCAGCATTTGATTTCTATTAGGTCTTGTTTTATTTTAGAACTATGATTCTTCTTATAAAAATAATATGCTTATTATTCTAACTCACATAGCTCAGAAATGCCTTTGGAAAGATCACATTCAAAACCTCTCTGGTTCTCTTCTCCCACACTATTTCCTATCAGTCCACTTCTGAGATTCTCTCAAAGCAATGTACCTACTACTCCATACATTCCTTATACTTGCATTTACTCACATCCATCCCAATTCGCCTTGTACAGCTTTACTCTACACCTGACAAAGCTTCCCTGAAATCTTCACACATTTTTTAAAAAATGAATGTTAATGCACTAGCTCAAATGGTCCCTTCTCTCGAAGTTTTCCAGTTATCTTTCAAATAGAAGTAATGTTTCTCTCTTTTAAAATTTCTCAAATTCCCCTGACATAATTTTCTTTATTCAGCCTGGAGCCTAGGCATTAGAAAAATAATAAGGAATATATACATATTATTTAAGACCATTAGGGAAGTCTGTGGCTGCAAACAGTAACCAAACACATGGACATTTCTGCAGTGAAACACACAAATATTCACAAATAAACAAGAGAGACAGAGATCTTACTAGCTCCCTGTCAATTCTAAATCTAAACAGGTTGTGCTGCCAAATGAGATTAATATAATCCTTTCTTTTAAAACTCTGGATTTCCAGATCTTTCTAATGATTTTGAAATAACTTATTTCCTAGAACACATGACTTATTTTATATTAGTTATTCATGTTTACTGTACGCCATAAATCCCACGAGGCTGATTCCTCTAAATATATGAGATTTCTCTTGTAATACTAAATTATTTCTGAAGCAAATTTAGAAATTCTGAAACAAATATGGAGAAAAATGTTAAGGTTTGATAAATTTGAATGTTTAATATTGATAAACTTTCATAACAGTTTAAGATATTATGATTTAATTTTTAAGTTCTAGAAAATTACTGTTATCTTACTTGTATCTAACAGAAAAGAATAGCATGCAAGTGCAGGCAAATAATCCTTGTAATTTCCTGAGACTTATGGTCCAGAAGAGTACTCAATCTTACTATTTTTATATATCTCAGTTCATATAGATATATGATTTATTTATGCTGTATTTTACCTTCTTGTCCTTTCACTATAGAAGAGAACTCGAGCTGTTATTTTTTATTAGTATCATGGCCATAAAGGAAAACTGATCAGCACATGACATATAAAAATTCTTAGGGAAAACTTAAAACTGAAATGTGTATATCTAAAAGCATTACATGCTACCTTTACTTGTTTAAAAAGGCAACATCTACTCTGGAAAATAATGACTCAGTGGATGATACTAGCAAATGTTTCACATATATTAATATAAGAAAAAGCAGACTACGTATACGAAAAAGCTACAAAACCAGAAACTATCAGAACCAAAAAGAAGCTCCGGTCCAATAAGGTGGATCCCTGACTTATGAAGTCAATTTGTTCAGGAGGGTTGATTGTAACTCAAGTTGGTCAACTCAAGGCTCCAGTTCCTTTACACAGCCTTCCAACTTGCTCTCCCATATACAGGCAGATCTCAGTGTCCTTAGAGGGATGCTGGCCCACGATTTCTCAATTAACTCTACACAGGAAAGGCTGTTGTAATGTTCCTTACAGAACCCTTTAGTTAGCCGGACAGGGAAATGAGCTAAGGCCTCTGTGCTGGGCTACATTTTCAGCTGTGAAGGGTCAAATCTGGGTCTGAGACCATCTGATAGCACAAGTGGCTGACATTCGGGGTGTAACTCAAGGTTTTGTTCCTAAGTTAAAACTAAAATTCTGACTCTAACCCAAGCAAGGGTCCACTATAACTGAAGGGTCAATTGTACCTTAACTAGAGCTAAAGTAACACTTTTGATACAGAAATTTCATAAATTAAGTGGATCACAAATGATTTCAAACCAGCAAAATGCCTTCTTAGAAATAATACAAACAGGCTAGTTATGTATTTTTTTCAATATTAACTCAATTATATCTGAACAATTCAAGTTCAGACAAAATACTCTGCAGGCTTATGTCATACCAGGACAGCTAGAAACGGGTGTTCCCATGTTAATGAGGCAAAGAGCACACCGAGGAAGGGGCTTCCGACAGCCAGGGCAGCTTGTGACTTTAGACTTCGTTGGAGAACCACTGACACCGTACTGGCTGAAACCTCTGCCCTGATGAGGCACCGAGGAACAGCTGTAGGAGATGGACTTGCCGCAGAAATTACAACTCACAAACACCTGCACAACGACAGAGGCAAAACAGATGTGATACAAATCACAAAGGAATGATAAGGTTTGAAAAAAAATTATTTTACAGTAAATTAAAAATGATGTGACACGGCAAAATGACTTACCCACTAATTCTGATTAGCATTCATTTAAAATCACTTAGTTATATTATATGAGCAACTCCTTTCTGTTATCTTTAGTTATATTCTTCCACATACCATTGATATTGGTGGAAAGTTATGAACTTTAGACTCTGACATTTTCAGTTTAACAAGGATAATGGAATTCACCCCAGATCATTTAAAATATCTTAATGACTTTTAAAAAAAAGTTCAGTGAAGTAATCCTCTGAACAAAATTTCCTTATAAAGAAAATATTCTGTTCCTGAGATAAAAAGGAGTTAAGGATCCTTAAAGACAAACTGTTAAATTTTAGAATAGCAGCAGTACATGGTATTCATTTGCTTTAACAGGAAATGCCTCGATTCTTAGTAGGTTATTGTACAGATAAATAACATTTTACAAATACTCTGCTTGCTTTAATATAAGCACATTAATTTCTCTATTACCTAAAATAAGAAAAGAGCACCATCCAGTGCCCACAGTGAGGTAAAAACCTAATCCTGAATGTCTGAATTAAGATGCAATGATATGAGATCACGCACCCTAGAAGAGGAACGGCAAACTTATGGCACATGAGCCACAGCAGGCTGTCTGGATCACTGAAAGCTCTGAATGATTCACCATCATGGATCATGATCTTGGGATACTGATCTCATAGTTTTTAAATTAGTGCTAGGAGAAAAAAATTTCCATGTGCAATTAAACATATATTATCCATATACTGTTAAGTTAAAAAAAAAAAAAGTCTCCAAATCCTGCTTTACTGCACATAGTGCAAAAAAAACCTACAAAGATTAGATTTCTAACCTCCTATTAACAGTTGAGATTATGAAAGGCCTTGACACATATTGCAAAACTTGACACAGTCCTAGGATTAGGGCTTTTTAAGGTCCTCTTGATTTCTGTATTCTGTTCTATCTCAGACTAATGCTCAAGCCACATAGTAAAAATGTTAGGACAGGCAGAACCAAACATCAGGATGATAAAGAACAAAGTAATGTCTAGTACAGACATCAATGGGACTTAAGCAGAAGAATGAGCTGAAAATAATTTATTAAATTGAATCTAACATGTTATCACTTGACTCTGTGCAAAACTATGTTCTTACCTGTGCTAATGGCTTGGAACTGGGATCCAACTTACTCCTGTGAATATCAAATTCTGCTCGTTTGTGCCAAAACCTCCAGGCATCTAATAAATTTCTGTAATTCTCAATCCAGTACTGAACTCTTTCATCTTTCAGAACATCTAAAGGTGAGCCCTAAAAAGAACATGAATTACATCACTTGTTTAACATGCTTTGTTTAACCCAGAGAATTCTGGGTAACATAGAAGTACAAGTCAGACAGAAGAAACAGTCCCTCTTTTTGCCAAAAGCTATTTCCTAATGAGGATACAGATAACTGATACAAGCTCCATTAATTTACCTCAAGCTGGTCTTCTCTAATGATATAAATATACACCAGGGATACCCTACCTGGCTAGGGAAGTATAATTCTCTTTTAATTGAGTTGAAGGACCTGGAAGCAAACAATTCGCTTCCCTGGTTCAGAGCAATAAACAGTGAAGTGCATACACTTTGTCCCAATTATTAAAACCACTGGGCTTACAACCTCTACTTCATCCAAATATACACCAAAATTGCTCAATCACACATAAATGAATACTGTGCCTTATTTTTTATATATATTAGGATACTATGAGTGGAAATACTGTTTTTGAACACCTTTCATTTGCGTATTATTTCTTTTGTCTCCAATTAAACCATACTTTTTGACTTAAAGATAATTTAATAAAAAAGAAAGAAAACCAAAACTAAACATTTTCTAGCCCCCTGCCCAGGGCACAATGAAAAGTAGCCATTGCTTTCCTTAAATGTACTTTAGAGTTCTCATTAAGAATCTTTAAGATGTGTCATGTACTAGCACAAACACTCAACGAATATGATCACAATATATATATATAATGCACCAATAAAATCAATTAAAAAAGATATTATGACAAATATGAAAGTATCTGAACTAAATGCAAATGAAAATACAATACAACAAAATCTATGCTCTAAGTAAAAGCAATACATAGGTGGAAATTAGTGGCATTAAGTGCTTATATTAGAAATGAAGAATAGGAGCTGAGAATTTAGCTCAGTGGTTCTGCGCATGCTTTGCACAAGGACCCAGGTTCATCCCTGGTAACCACATACAACAATGCCGGGTGTGGTGACTCACGCCCATCAGCAATCAGAATCATATACCACAGTGCAGGGTGTGGTGGCTTACACCTGTAATCCTAGCACTTGGGAGGCAGAGGCAGGAGGACTGCTGTGAGTTCAAGGCTCACCTGGCCTACATAGTGAGCTCAGGGCCAGCCTGAACTACAAAATGAGACTGTCTCAAAAAATAAATAAAAATAAAAAAAGGAAATGAAGAATAATATTAAATGTTTAATTAAATGAAAAATAAATGATCTTTTAATTTTTAACAAGAAAATAAAATATTCACAGTATTTTTTAAAATTACACATTGTATTTAGAAGCGAAACATCTGATCCTAAGACAAGGGAGAAAATGCATGTCATAGTTTAAACTTAAAATATCCCTCAAAAGCCTCATCTGTTTGGAAGATGACTGGACCAAGAAAGCACTATACTTCTTATCTGTGGATTCATCCACTAATGAGTTGAGTAGCTGAATGTGCCATTTAGGAAGTGGGGCCTGGTTGGAAGTAAGTCACTGGGGGATGTGACCTAGAAAGGTGTATTCTTATCTTCAGTTCCTCTTACTTTCCTTCCTGGCCACCATGGATCTCAAGGCCTCTCTGCCATCATGCAGCTGCCCAAACATGGGCTGAAACTCTGAGCTAAAACAACCCCCTCCCATCCTTTCAGTTGTAGGTGCTTGATGTTGTCTTCTAGAGATGAGAAACTAAGACAAATACAGAAATGAGACAAGCAGGTCACTGACATAACTATGTCTGACCATGTGGATTAGAAGCCACTGGAACTGGATCATGGGAGAAATTTGGAAAGTCTTGGATATGTCACATAGAGAAGCCTTAGAATGCTAAAAGTAGAGTTTGATGGGAGATTCTGGTAGGAACTCAGAATCCCAGAAAGCTTGCAGGAGTGCAAACCGAAAAGGCTAGGCTCAAGAGGTTTCAGTTGGGAACAAGGACTCCACTGGTTCCCAGATTACAGGCTATGTGAGATATATTTTGCCATAGTTTGAGACATTGCATGAGACTGAGATTAAAGATCATAGACTAATTAATCTGGTGAAGGAAATTTCAAAGCAGTCCAATGTTCAGGCTGTAGAATGGATACTGCATGCTATTAATTACTTATATCTATAGTGAGAACCAGCAACAAGGGGCATAAGTGAACAATTTGAAAAAGCTTGCAGTTTTGCTAGAAACAAAGAGCGTCCAAAGTTAAAGCAAAGTAGAGCATGGTTGCTCAAAAGATTCAAAGAAAATCACATATTTTGCATCGGGGAAATAGGAAAGATGGCCTAAAGGCATCTCAGGTATCAATGATACCCTATCTTTCATTAGTTCAAGGGTGCAAAATTATAGTTTTCAATTGAGAAGAGAGCTCCTAGACTCTCTACTCAAGAATAGTTATCTAGGGCACTGGTTCCCTGGGATTTATTTCATAGTGGTCTACCATCCTGGCACTCAAAGTTACTGTAGCCATGATCAAAGGGGGCCTGGCTACTGCTTGAGCTAGTGGTACACCTTGGTGTCATCCATGTGTCATTGGCTTTACACATATGCAGAATGCAAGAGTCATGGGCTCACAGAGGCTTTCACCTACATTTCAGAAGAAGGCTTGCAAAGCCCAGCAGTGTGCCCCTGCTACAGCACAGTATGAAGCTATGAGGGTGAAGTTGCAAAGAGAATTTGCAAAGAGATGTCAATTTGCAATCAAAATTGCAAAGAGATGTCAAGAAGCTGGAGATGCCAAGAACATGCCTTTTACTAGGAAAGCCACAGAGAGTGAATACAACCACTCCAAGAAAAAAGCCATGGGAACTACAACCAGCAATGTTGTAGATGTTGTAGGGTCAAGGTTACCCAAGCTCTGAAGTTCACAAGTTGATGGAGGTATTGGACATGGAACTGCAAGATTTAATATTTGCCTTAATGAGTTTTGTGAAATGTGAAGTATGGAGGAGTAAAATGTTAATTTTGATTAAGGATATATCTTAGAAATAAAACCACAACTTTAATAAAACATAATAAAAGGAGTATTTAATTAAAAGAGCAATCAAGAAATTAAAACACAAATATTCAATTAACCCAAAAAAAGGAAGAAAAGAGCAAGGGAGTAAAACATAAAGACAAAATAAAAACAAACAGCAAAACAGCTAACTAACTAATTCTTGACCATACGAATGTAAATGAAGGAAATATCCCAATTAAAAAGCAACTACTGACCTATGAAAATTTTTATTTGTTTCTCTGTTTTTTGAGACAGGTCTCATTATGTAGTTCAGGCTGGCCTTCACTCTCTATGTGGCCCAGGCTGGCCTCGAACATGGCAATACTTTTCCCTCAGCCTCTCAAATGCTGGGGTAAAAGACAAGCACCACCATACCTGGATAAAGCTAGATACTAAAAAAGCAATTTTCATACATGGTCAAAATTCAAAACATATTTCATAAATCTTAGGAAGTTAATCCGTTTGTACTCTGTAGCCATACATCTGCAATTTAACAGATAGAATCTTGTTCCAGAGACAAAAAAATGTTTATTTTTTTCATAGGCAGAGGCATGATAACTTGGTAAGTTTGCTTTATGGTTTGTAAGTCACTATTCAGTTCATTCCCAGGAAGATAGATTTGGGGAATGGACATTTTACTGTAGTTACCCAGTACACAGCAAGTTTTCATACTGTATAAAAGGAAGAGGGCAAGAAAGAGGGCAATGGTAGGATCATGGATGGGTAAGATGAGGCAGAAGTCTGCTTTAACCTCTGGACAGTAAAAACTGAGGAAAAAAAACAGATAAAGGAGTTGCCCAAATCATCCTAATCGATAATCAAAAGAGAAAGTCAAAGAACTGTGGTTTCACTTGCCTTCTGCATTTGAAGTGAGACTGTAGCTCAGATCAGAGAAAGGGAATCTCTTTTGTAGAAGATGTAGTTCTGTCAACAGTTGGAGAAATTGAAGAGAAGATTCTTTGTTCCATTTGAGTTCTATATAAATTCAGATGCAATCAAGACTGGTACTTTCCAGAATGAAAGGAAAAACTGGATAACCCAATGAGGAGACTCAGAGACAGTAAGATAAGACACAAGTCCTCAGCAGATCAAGTGATTAGATCAAAGCTAAATGCCTTCTAGGGATTCTAAGTTAGTAAAAGTACATACTCACTTCCAGTTGAGGGCAAACAGAAAGTGATTCAGCTTGCTTTCTTTTTCTTTTCTTTTTTAAGGTGTTGTCAAACTGCACTAACCTGTAGCATGCAGTAACTTGCTGTCTGGACATCTCCAGTTCTATCAACATAACTCTCCATTAAGTCCACTCCATCTTTAGTAAGGCCTGTAAGCAAAATTCCTTCCAGATTTCCTGCTTCTTTCATTTCATTGGTCAACTTCTCGATGTATCTATTTAACTAGAAAATTCAAAGTAATTTTTTCTGAAGCAGTCCATTTTACTACGTAATTTGTACTTGAAAACTACTACATTTGGAACAGTCTCATTATTACAGAAAACATTCAAAACAAAAGCCACTGCCAAAATGCAAGCAGGCTACTCTATTTCAAATTTCAATCAGTATCTGCAAATACTACCAAATATTTTAAAAAGCTAGACACTTACTATGTTCTTATAATTATTTTAAGCAGTCATTTACTATTTTAAAAGAACTGTCCTCATTATTCTTCAAAACTCTTGTCTATTGTATCAGTATTTAATGCGCTCACAGAATCTGAGTAGAAAGAGCACTTCAAAAACAGAAACAACCATTTCTATTCAGTGTTCTCTGACTTTACACTACTCTAAACTTCAGCCAAGATTGCTCATTATTAAAGTACTTAACACACTGCATTACTAGTTATTTATGCACACATCTCCCTCACTGTGCTTAAGCAGTCAGTACCTAAAGAAGGAATTCTTTCATAGCATCATGAAGAAGTGAGTTTTACACTTTTATCCGCCAATAATTTTTTCTCCCCAAAGCAAAAATGAACTAAAATATCAAGTCAACATGCTAAAGAAGTAAATTCAGTTCACACAGTAAATTTAGTTCATTTACAGTATGTCCTACATAATAAAAAAACAAGTACTTATAGAATCTACAAAAAGCTCACATATACATAATTATAGACTTACTCTTTATAATAATTAAATGACAGTAAATATCAATCACTTCAAATATGGAACTAAATCAGTTCTCACCTGAGTATCACTAAGGAATTTACAAGCAAATGCCACTCTATCACGTACCGCAACTTTGTTTTCATACTGGAAAAAAAGGGAAAAAGTAATAACTTTTAACTGTACATGCTGTAAATTTTAAATGCTCAGAGACTAAACACGTAAGGTTATTTTCAATTATGCTAAGTTACAGTATAATGTTGGAAGAGCCACTGGTTGCCTAGGGTGCCTTTTCTGATATAAATCTCAAGAAATTTAGAATTAAAGCTGTGGTCCTTGAAAATTTTTACTTTTAAAAATGGGCCAAATTTACTTAAAAGAAATTCAAATGGGGTGTGGTGACACACACATATAATCCCAGTACCTGGGAGGCTGGTACAGAAAGATCACCTTGAGTGTGAGTTCAGTTTGGACTACATAATGAGCCCAGGGCCAGCCTGAACTACACAGCAAGGTCCAGTCTCAACATCTCCCCGCCCCCCCCCCCAAAAAGTTCAGTTGGGTCTTATATAACTACATAAAATATAAAGTTATGGATATTATATCAAATTTAGGACATCATATAATCCATTATAGAAATTAATTTTGAAGAAACTAGAAAATCTTTCCTTGACTAAGTAAATCAACAAGTCTAAGAAATGTGTGAACTGAATATACAAGTACAGAATTTAGAAAGAATATCAGTATCTTTCTAAATATAAAACTTCAGGTCTTAAAAGTTATAAATAGACCCATTTTTGTGTCTACAGTAAAATACAGTTTGTGTTAAAACTTTTACAGGCATGATAACAAACTTTCATATACCTGTCAATATTGTAAAACACTTATGAAAAAATATCTGCTATATATTTAGGCAGGTATGCATAAATTCTGAAACTAGTGAAAAATTGGTTAAAGATGGAGATAAAAAGCCTAATTTCCACTGATACCATTAAATAAAAAGTTTTCCCTCTTTAAACATAAGATTTCCCTCACTGGCACTGTGTCTGCCCCACAAGTGCAAGGTCTTGAATTTGATTCTCAGTACTGAGAAAAAAAGAATAAAGGATCCCTTAGTATGTTTGCTAAATTACAAAATATAGTTTTTCCCTAGAAGAAATAAACTCTTAACTTCAGCTGCATGTGTTACAATTTTGATCGGGACAGTACGATGAATATTATTTGTTCCATTCTAGAGCTGAGAAAACTAGAACCCAGAACAGTTTACTGGAGCGCAGGGACTCAGGCCTCTCTCTATTGGACTGTGCAACTCAATGCTCTTGACCCTCTTACTGCAACTTAACATTAAAAGAAAAGTAACACTAACTACAATATACACACGTAATGTGTAATAAAAAATGTTATTTAAACACTTTGGATATATGAATTTTCATCTCAGCTATTCCTTAATAACCCACATATAAGAAACAAAGGGTACTTATTATAGGTCAGTCAACTTAAAATATAGACATTTAATATTTAAACAGTATACTTTATAAATTCATTTCTTTTTGTAATCTCCATTCTCTTTTACTTGATGGTAGTACCATATTAATGGCTTCAAAATTCAACACCTGAAGTATTTTCTTTAACTAAAGTAGTAGTAACAACTAAAAAATAAAGATTAATTTGAAGCGCGTAGAAGTGTTCAATGGTAATTTATTAAAAGTAATGAGAAAACAGATGAACTGTAGAAAATGGCAAAATAAACACTAACACTGAAAATTTTAGTGTTACACTCCCATAAAGTACACATTTTTACAAATTCTTAGGCATTTAGATTTAAATCAATTATTCAAACACTGTAATGTAAGAATTGCTGTAACAGCAAACATAGAAGTTGCAGTATATAAAGCTCAACAGTGCAAAGTAAGTGGTACTGTTGTGAAGCTTAAGCCTTAACAACATTTGATCGTCAGAACCAAAAAAAAAAAAAAACAAAAAGCAAAAAAGGGCCAGGGACTCAGAGGCTTAGGCCTGCCTTGGAAGTGCAAGCTCCTGAGTTGATTCCTGGAACTGAGACAAAAAACAAAACAAAATCCAACAAGAAATGGATAATCAGTATGAGAAACCTGCCTCACAGTACGAAGTCCAGAGCTTCATCCCCAGTACCGCAAAACAAAACAAAACAACCAAAAATCAAAAAAGAAAAAGCAAAAAAAGCAGATATGCAATCTCACTTCATCTTTTCCTCACTTTGTAATAAAGAAGCTATTTGTGGATATGGTCATAGGTTGCTATAGCAAGAAGGAAAAAATAACAAGAAAAAAGACCTAATACTGAAAAAAATGAAAAGGTCCACTGAAACCAGTAGTAACATCATGTAATTTACCTCCCATACAGGAACATGTGTGACAGTTAACAAGGGTCACCTCAGAAAAGATGTATGGTGACTCTGATCAATATTGATCATGTGTCTTTTACTTACAAATCAAAATAATATACAAATACAGAGTATATTTAAACAGCAGATATATTTCTATGCTTATATATCAGATTTCTAGAGCTCAGCTCTTAAGCTTAGGGATTAAATGTTTTTCTTCCATACACAGCTATGAATATCAAATCCAGTTTGATAGCCGTTAACTATCTCTAGGCAATGACACCCACAGACAGATGCTCAAGAAAAACTTTAGACGCTTTATTTTATATATGCACCAAAATGTGATATTTAATGCAACAGATATTTGAAAATTTGAATGAGGTCAAATTTTAATAAATTCTCATCTTAATTTAAAGGCAGAACTTGGAAAACAAATTAGCTTACCAAAACACCATCATAAGTTCCTGTTTCACTTGTCAGAAATGCAAACATGACACACAGATACGGGTTGTTTAACTGTAATCGTAGAGTGCTGCACATTTCTCTCCAAAGGGAGTTCTTCTCATCTGTATAACCCGATAAAGCCATCGCTACCACATTGAGATTCAGATCACCTGTGTATTGAAAACAACCAGCTAATCAAGAACTGGGTATCCCCTTCTTACACAGACCCTGTAATTTTCAAAAGCATTTTGTTTTCCCAACTATATAATGCACATTTTATGCATGTGAATTGCAAAGTTCAGAAAGTAAATATTTCAGCGTTCTTTTTATGATTACATGATTTTATTGGTACATTTTATATACACATCATGATCACAATCGACATTGAGAATTTATACCAGTACATGACATGACTTAATTCTCATTTTTTCCATTGCCCTGCTCTCCCTACAACCCAACCTTCCCATATTCATAAGCTTTGTTTTGTTTTTTTTTATCATTACATTTTTTTCTTCCCCCAAGGTGCTTACCCCTATCCACCTTTACCTTTTGAATATTTTCTATTTCACAATATAATACTCTAGAATTCATTTACATCTTCAACTTCTCCTACCAGAGAAGATAAAGTATTTACACACCTATTTATTTCACTTATAAGTATGTCCCCAAGATATGTCCATCTGAGTATAAATGACTCAAGTGTATCATTCTTTATGGCAGAATATACTCCATTCTATAAGAGAACCACATTTCTTTATCCAGTCACCAAATGATGGGCATTTAAGTTGTTTTCAAGAGTTAGCTATCACAAACTGAACTGCTATAAACATGAGTGTACGTATGTCACTGTGATATGAATTCGTATATATACCTAGCAAGGAAACAGCAGGGTCAAATGGGACCTCTAATCCTAGTTTTTTGAGAAATCTCCACACAGATATCCAGAGTGGTCATACCAGTCTACATTCCCACCGACAGTGGAGAAGGGTTCCTTTCACCCTGCAGCCTGGCCAGCATTTGTTGCTGGTTAATTCTGAGATAGCAGCCACTATTACAGTACTACACTTCTTGTTTTTCTAGGAAAACTCAATAATCAGGATAATCAAAGAATTGCATTTATGCTTATTTGCAACAAACAATTCTCTACCAATAAATTAAGCCTCAGAAGAAAAATAAGCTTCCTTTAACTTTTCCTGTTAGAAATTTATTTTTTACATTTATTATAATTTTAAAATTCTGTTTCTTGGTTGAAATCATTCTTTTAAAAGCAACATCTACCTTAACATGCTATAATTCATCTGTGTTTAAATCTACCACCAAATTTTCCAGGTATACATGATAACAAAGTCTCTTTTGCAATTAAATTATAATTAGAAATACATTTTTGTCTTTGTACAGCTGGGGATCTGACCTTGGATGTTGATTATACTACCGTAGGTTAGTGCTCCACTAACTGAGCTATGCTGTTAGCCCAGAAATGGAGTTCTCAAATTTAAATGCCAATTCTTTTCCCCAGCCTCATATATCATTTATTGCATTGTTAAATGGAGAAAGTTTTCCCAAGAGAAAGGTGAAGGAAAATTTGCCTATCGAAGCAAAATATTAATATACCACAATCAATTTCATGTTTTTTTTTTTTTTATGCTACAGCTATCATGGTTTCAAAATGGACCAGAAGTAAAATGGCAGTATTTTGAATACTCCAAAAACAATTTAATAGGTATATTAAAAATAAATGCATTTTATTGGTACATTTTATATACACATCTAGATCCATTTGTACCTAGATACATTTTAGGTATTGTTAAATGAAGTATTCCTATAAGAAAAGACTCTGAAATTTTAGATTAAGATTTGTTTCTCTAACGATCCTCTGGTGAAATGCCACAGAAAAACTATCCTGTCACATTTTTGTTTAAAAAAAAAAAAAAATCATAGGGAACCTTGAGTCTATAAGACTCAAGCAGAAGGATTTTTCATGACCAGAACATACTTTTTCTTTTTCTAAAATAGGGTCTCACTTTTTGTAGTTCAGGCTGGCCCTGAGCTCAGCCTTGAACTCACAGCAATTCTCCTGCCTCTGCCTCCCAAGTGCAGGCATTATAGGCGTGAGTCACCACACCCAGCACTGTGGTATGTGGTACTGATTGCAGGTGGGCCTGAGTCTCCACACCTGGTATTGTTGTACGTGGTTACCAGAGATTGAACTCTGGCCCTTGCACTTGCAAGTCAGGCACAGGAACCACTGAGCTAAATCCCCGGCTCAGTAGTATACTTTTTAATAGGAATTTATATTGATCTAAATAAAACTGTCATTTAGAGTTTCTTAAAGGTCAACTAATAGCCATCCAAAAGAAAAAAATATAAACTAAAACACTGAAATGTGTGCCATAAAATGCTTGTAGTCTTAAATCTTTAAAAAAGTAATTATAAATGTATGCAAACCTTTTTTAAAAAAGAAAACATTGAAAATAGACATATTTCATAGCTCCTTATACAATTATTAAAATCACATTTAAGAATAGCTTTATTTTTACAGACCTAAACCAAGGCATAAATATGACAGATGGCTTAATATTTACCTTTACAGATATGCTAATCTACTCATTTCTCTCAGCAAAAATTTACATAGAAATATTAATTAGGTATGTGAAAATTATCACATCCTTTCCTCAAAGGAGCGTACAAATTGCCGATTTTTAGAATGTAACCCCATACCTTTTTCTGAAGACGCCCCTTCATTCAGTATTTGGATTGCTCGCCGAATATCCAAGTTGAACAACGCCACGGCAGCAGCTCGCTCCCACTCTCCTTCTTGCACAAGGGAGTTCAAAAACGGCCCCACATCTGTATCTGTTCCTTTCTTTATCCACCCGCAAAGCTGCAAAGCTAAGATTCGCTCTTCATTTAAGTTCTGAATGTCAGTTTGCTTATCCAACCCAGTCCAGTTATGTCTGCTGCTTTCCACCATTCCTAAAAACAGAAAGCATTTTTGTATTTTTTTTTTGGGTTTTTTTTTTTTTGCATTTTGAAGAATATAGGGCAAAACACATTAAAAAAACCAAAACCAAAAAATACATTTTACTGTAAGGTATTTCAACAATATATTTAGAATATTCAATCATTTATACCACATAGATGAAATATGTCACAAATAAAAAACTCTATGTAAGTACAAATTATTTATAAATAGATACATCTATGATTATCTAACTCATCACCTATTGTTTTCTCCATTTCCTACTTAAAGCACTAATCAAAGGCCCTTACTTTATTTATTTTTAGTCTTCTTTCCCACTGGAATATAACCTCAGAGAGAGCAGGTTTCTTGTCTGTTTTAGTTGCAAGCTATCCTTACCGGTACAAGTTCAATAAAAGCATTCTGATTCAGAGAAGCCCTTTCAAAGATGGTGCAACAGAGGGTAAAAGTATAATTAAGAAAGATCTTTCTTGCTGGTGTTAAAGTAAAAGATGCCACATTGTTGAGGAGGCCTTGGGGAAGGCCACCTGGCAAGGAAGGATAAGAGCCTCTAGAAGCTTAAGGAGTCCTGGCCAGCGGGCAGGAAGTGGATGGCTTGGTCCTGGAACCAGCCCTACACAAACTGCACACCACATTCTTGTCCTCAACTCTGGTTAATATGGAGATGCACACCCTCTTATCTAAAGCTAAATCTCTGCTAGAAATCTCATCCCACATTTTCCTAGGAACTTTATTTTTTTACTTTCTCAATGCATCTTTAATCTCTTTCTATGGCTGCTGAATTCTCCATGAAATCGGAAGGGTGCCTTGATTTCTAAAACTGTGGCTTTGCCAACACCTTTATGTTAGCATTGTGAAAGAAGACCTAAGTTAAGCTGTGTTCAGACTCCTTACCCATGAAAATGAGGAGATAAATACATCTTCTAGAAAATCAATACACTGCCCAGAGTTGACTCTAGCTATACTGTTTGCTCAAGCCATCAGTGGGATAAACGTTAACAAAATAAGAAAATATTAAATAATTAATCAGTTGTCATCTATCTGCAAGTTAAATTTTATGAATGTACACACGTACCTATAAATATTTTAAAAAATAAGTTAGTTAAATACTAAGAGAGTAAACATGGCACACAGCAAACACCTGAATTCTCTAGAAATACCTAATTTACACTAAAATAACTTGTTATCAGGTTGTAGCAAGTCTAAAACATGACAATGTTAGTTCATATCTTAACCACGTTTGATTATTCTATGAAAAAGTTTTATTTTAAATAAATTCAGATCAGATGCTGTCAAATTTCAGGTAAAACAAACTATAGATGTACTATACAGTATTTATTTTCAGGCCTCTATGTACTTTGGATTTAAATCTGACATTTTTAATAGCAAATTTTATAACCAGTGAGCAAAAAGAGGCAGTATTTTTTCAAATTATTTCTTAGAGTTGAATAGCACCATTTCTTAGAGCTCTCATTTTGTGGACATGGTCCTGGAGTAGAGATCACCTTATATGAATCCAGAGAGTTTATTACTACTAGGAGGTAAACAAGTCATCAATATTGTCCATGTTCCCGCTGCTCAGGTTTTTTAATAGTTTGATAAGTATGCTATGGATAATTAATACTATCTAACAAGAAATGTCATCACAGATTTTTAATACATTATGATTTTAACATATATTAGCTTTAGACACATCTGCAATGGAACTCGAATCTACTTATGTACAGTATATAATGTTACAATGACAAAATTGTATTCTCTGAATCTATTTCCTTATGTATAATAGAATCACTGTTTTATTGATGTTTGTAGGGAAAAAAGTTTACTTAAAAATTTTTTAAAAGTTAAAACTTTTCAGTTTTGAAATCAGTGATTTTCATATCCAGAAGATTTCAAATCAGTAGATACTGTGCCATTGGTAGATGTCAATTTGTTACATTTATATATTTGTATATAAGATAACAGAGCAATAAAAAATTGTTTTAAAGAATATGTTGGTGTTAAAAACACCAGAACACTTTCATCATGTTGGATAGGAAACTGGCTTTTATTACACAAACTCCTGGCATCTTAGAAGTCAGAAATTACACTGATAACACTGAACACCACTGTATAAGAACATACAAGATGACTTTAAAGCATTCTCCTGAAAATGGATAATTTGAACACTCAGCATATCTAAAACTAGCATGTCAATTATTTGCTTCCTCATCTCCAGGATCTACATTTTCATGACTTTAATTGTTACCTCCTTGGGCACAGTGCAAACTGTTATTCATCCAAAAGATCCACTTCCTAACCACAACCATCTTCCAGAAGTTCCAGTGCCTCTATACTCTTCAACTTTACTCTCTTTTTGCCAACTGCGGATTACAGGCCTAAGCCACCACATCCAGCATTGTGGTATACGGTACTGATTGCCGATGGGCAGTGTCACCAGACCTGGCAATGTGGCGTGTGGTTACCAGGGATGGAACTCAGGGCCTTGTGCTTGCCAGGAACCAGTGACCTAAATCCCCGTGGCCCAACATTACTCTTTAACACTAGCATTTTTACTTCAGTCTTCTCCTTTGTTTTTGTTTCAATGCAAAGGGAAAAATGAATCACTCTCTTCCCAAAGTCCTTAATTCTCTTGCTCCATTCTCCTGTATTCTACCTTCTAATGATCTAACGGTAGCCCTGCAATCTACCTTGTTTCTCAAGAGAGCTCTTCTTTTTTTCCCGTATCCTCTCCCCCATAACATCCCTCCTCCTTCTAAACTTTATGAACCATCAAATGGAAAGCCTCTTGTGCTCTGGGCCTTCAACCTTAAAGATCCTGAATACCTTACCCTCTTCCCTATTGCCTCTCTGGTCAATGTGGAGCTATGTATAGCTGATCTGTATTTTGGATTCCACTCCTTCTAGATTCTGAGGAACCTTGTTTCAGCCTCTTCTCTGGTATTTTCAGTATCTTCTTTGGTCTTCCTTTATTCAGCATTAAACATGATTAAGCCAGTACCATGTTGAAAATGAAGTGACATGAAAGCCCTACTGTGGTTCCATATTCTTTTCCTTCCTGCTATTGAATTATCATTTTATCTTCTTTTATATAATCCAATTTCTTGACTTATTTACAATTCTTTATCTCATTTTCTCTTTTTAATACAACTGCATACAATTCACTGTCCAAACCACTATTAAAGCTCTTTCACACATTCTTAAACCCAATGAATATTTTCTTTATTTCTTTTTTTGGTTTGTTTTCGGTACCAGGGATGTAACTCATGACTTTGTGTTTGCAAAGCAGATGCCATAACCACTGAGTTAAAACCCCAGTCCATTCTTATTTGATTGGTCTCAAATAAAACAAAAATCTGAAAATCTACAATAAGGGAATAAGAAACAGTAGTCTTTCTTAGTCTAGGAAAATATTATTCTGAATCAAGGGGGAAATACTGTTTATCTTTAGTGATTTAAAAAGAAAAATACTCCGCTTTTGTCCACTGCTGTTTTCCAGAGGCAATTTGTTGGCTCTTCTGTAACATGTGTCAAAATATGAGAAATACAATAATCAACCTTTGAAAATAAGAATATCATGTGGTCTTACTTACTATCTATCCAAAATACTACACATTCTGTAATTGTATTTACCTTTTTTCAGTAATGGTTCCAAATTCATAAACTATGCTTTCAGGTTCATTTATGGCAAGTCACACTATGTATCTGTCTTAAGTAACTATTTTACTTATGTTAATATACTCATTTAATTCCCTTTATAATGTCCCCTCCCCCACCTTTGAATGGAGATATGAGAACACCAAAATTAAATAGATCAGAAGTTTACCTTTCTTTCATTGGGAACTACAGCAATCTGAAAGTTCTTTAAAAAACAAAAAACAAAAACCAGTAAAAATTTAACAATTAAACTGAAGTATGTAACCTACTCTTTAAAAAGTACATTACTTTGCATTTTATATTATTTATATAGTAATAATGCAAGTTGCAAAATCCAAGTTGGGTTTACTTCTTCTACTATGGCTCTTTGACTAAATCTGAACTCCTTTTCTAAAAGCCTGACTTGAACTCAAATTTGATTACTAAAAGCTATATACCAAATCTTAAATTAGAAGATAATAGTAATATAACTCATAATTCAATTCCAATAAAAATAAGAACACATATTGATAGCAGTCAGGTAAAAAATGCTTTTTGCTACTTTTATTCTTAAGTAGTTTATCAGTTTCAGTCCTACAAAAATTCATCCATTTAATTCACTCACTCATTTAGGAATTTTAGGTATGACTCTTTAAGTTAGGTCATATTTTACAGCATATTACAATCTGTGTCGAAGTACTTGGGCAGGAAGAATTTTAAAAAAGAATTTTCTTAAATTATAACTCTTTTAATTTAGCTTTAAAATTCAAAATGGTATGATAAAATCCAAACTAACAATTAGCATCTGGTAAACCAATTTCCATAAAATCTCTCAAAGGGGTCTCCAAAAATATAATCATGAACAAATAAATATATTTAAGAAAGTCCATATCACTTGAACCAAAATTCCCTCCCAAATGGATTTTGCATCAAATACAATTATGTACTTAACACAATTACTAATCAAAAAACCAAAGAAAAAGAGAATGTTTATGTACACAGCCTCAAAATAACTACAACTGCAACCAAATAGAGGAACAAAGTAAGTATAAGAAGTTATAAACGTACTTAAGAAAATAAATGGGATTTTCTTACCCAATGATGACTTTACTATCGATTTAATTCCTGCATAAACCAATGATCCTTTGTTGCCTGGAGATTTCTGATCCATATCTTCTGTATATTGCTTCATAAGTATTAAAATGCATAGGAAATACTAGTGATGATGCATAATACTTCAAAGCTAAATTAATTTTGATTAGGAGCCAAATCACAATAGACTCTGTGCAAATAAGATCCTACGTAATTATGGACTCTTATTCTTCTGACATAATCTAGAAAACTGTAATTTAAATTCAAGAGTTTTGAGCAGTTTTACTTCATTATTTTAGTATTACATAATCTGACCTTGGATCTAAAGCATTCACCATATTTATAGACTACTTTCAGCAAACTTCAAAAACATGTCTAGCTGATTTACCTCACAAAATTCACAATGCAAAGGATATAGTGCAGAGTATACCAGAGTGACTTGAGCTGTGGATCTTCATTTCCAGCTAAAATGTGGTTTCTCCAAACCTGTTCTGTATCAAGTCCATACCTTGATAAAGCTCGAAGGCGCATTTTTGTTGCTATATCTTTTTCTAAAGAATCATCATTTTCTTCTTCTGCACATTCATACAGATGACGACCACAAGCCCACATTAAAGATGTAATTGGGCTCCAAGCAAGGGATATCCTTTCAAAAACCGTGAAGTCAGACATTGTTCGGTTGGGAGTCATAACTATCATTCGATTTTGACTTGTTGGATGCCAAGCAAAGGAAGCAATGTAATTGTCACAAGGCTGTACACTTCTTTCAATTATTGTGGGCTCTGTTTCATCCCCAATGGGCGTGGGTGTGTGCTGCATATCATACAACCTAATAATATTGCTATCCCTGGTTAAAGTTGCGAGCAAACCAGTTCTAGTTGGACACCATGCTACTTTAGTTAAGGGTTTTGGTTGCTCAGTCAAAGTCAAAACTGGCTTTTCAAATTTTCTAAGATCCCATATTGCAACCTGACCTTCATAGAAGGAAGCAACACGATCGTGGAAGTATGGGTCTACCGTCACCCCTTGAACAGCTTTTGTGTTTACAAACATCTTCTGGCTTGTATTTCGAAGATCAAATATGGCTAGGTTACGATGCATACCAGCAAGGAGAAGTTTCTGATCTCGCGGAAGCCAACAAAGAGATAGACAGGCATCATTCTGCCCTAACTCATACAGTGGTTTTGTTACTAATAATGTTGTTTCAGTTTCACCTGCTGAGAGTCTCACTTTTTCCATGGGAACAATATCAGGAGTATATTTGCTACAGATATCCCATATTAGCACTGAGAAGTCAGCTCTGTGTTTATCCAGACCAGCAGCAAGCCAGTTACTGTCCAATGGATTCCACGCAAGGGTATTGCATTGTCGAGCATGTTTTGGAACAAATTCTTTTCCTATTAAATCTTTGAACTTCGAGTTATGATCTTGGCCAAGACTTGTCAGTACAACTCGTCCATTTGCTTGTCCAACAGCTAAGAGACATTCAGGATCGTAATTGAGGTACCATGCAACACATTTCATATAGGGTGTATCTGAGTTTATTGACAGTAATGTAGCTGCAGAGTCTTCGGATAAACGTAAAGATCCAGCTTTGAGTTCTGAATTCACAGTAGATTCCACATGATAAAGGCTCAGTTCCGAGTCACACACCACAAATCTATCCACCTGGTGTGGTGCCCACAAAATATCAGGTTTGGTACCGCTCATGTTTATTGATGTGATGAAAGACAACAGTCAGTTCCATTCACTGAAAGCATTTAAAAATAAAAATGTTTAAAATATCAAGAAAATACAATTCTTTACTGAATAAACAATTCAGAAAGCCAAGAAATTCTCTACGCAATATTCTTTTCCCAGTCTGATTTGTGTTTCTTCTCTACATCTATGAATTCAAGACAATATTAATGTAAAAAAGAAGAGCAACCACTTCCTCTAATAAAAAGAATTAGTAGGAATGTGAGAACCTCATCCTAGCTTTATTTCCCATGATCAATTATCTTAATTGTACTGTTACTAATATCTTCAATTTAACCTCAGGGCTATAATAACCTCAGTGTGGGGAGTAAATTAATATGTACCATCCCTTTGAAGAGGGCATAAATTATAGTCTTAAGCAAGAGCGTAGAGCAACAGAGTCCAAAAGAACTTTCTTCAATGAAAGAAATGTTCTATATTTGTGCTGTCCAAATGTCACTAGCCACATGTGGTTATTTCCCTTTAACTCATTTAATATTACACAAACTTTAAATTACAATATCATAGTAACAAGTTTCTTCAATTTCACCAATTAAAAAGTAGCCTGTATATTCTAACAAGCACCAGCATGTCTGAAGTAAAATGAACTTTATTTGTAGTTCTTGTCCATTACTTATATGTCTTGCCACTGCTTGTGTTGAGAAGGGGGTTTTCTCACTTTGGATTGTATTTTCCAAATCTCAGTTACATATATACCACTTGTAAAATATATTTCTTTAAATATATTCATCTTTAAAATCTGAAAATCAACTTTAATCTCATCACGAAGTTCATAAATCATGCATATGATTACTAATTATATTTTTCAATATACACCAATAATTATTTAAAATGCCTGACTGCATTTCATATGAATTCATCCTGTCTATGACTAGTGTCCATACACATACTACACACTGGGATAGTAAGCTAAGTGATTACTACAGTCTCTTAGTTTTCAGTTCTATAAACTTTGGACAAGCATTGAAATGAATATACATTTTAAAAGTATAAGAATTAACTAAAACTAGTATAGTTAAAAACAATTTTTTAATAATAGTGACTGCCTACAAATATTTAAATGTCTGTTTCTGAGGCTGACAAGAGGTATAATTTGGATCAGAATAAAAAAATACATTTAAAATTTTCAATGCAACTGAAATCACAGAAGCACACTCAGTTCTCACAGGGTGAAAATATGGTTCAGCCATTTTCACTCTAGGTTGCAGGCCCACCAGACTCCTAATCAAGATATACAGTATTAAGTCAGTCAACTGAAATATAACTACTTTCTTTTTTGATCATGCAAAACTTTTAGTCAGGAATTATCAGTCGAGAATTTTCTAGATTCATATAATTTAGATAATTAGAAAACACATTTTTCGACTGGCTTTATTTCCTTCCTTAGTTCTTCATAGTATCTTCCATTTCTGCATTTCTTTTCCCCTTTAGGTGTACCTTGCCCTAATCCTTAATCACATACGTAGCACAAGGCTGCTAATATTATTGAGAGCTCTAAAAGTTTGCCATCACGGTCCTAGATCAACCCATTAGGTACTGTCTTCCCTCCATTCAAGTTGCCAAATGCTATCAGACACAGGACGTGTGAAGGCTCTGAAGACTGACTTCATGAGAATTACACTAACACAGCGTCTTTCACTCATTCTGCAACTTTCACTTGAGCGCTATGTTACTTAGGCACGTGTTTTAAAAGCTGGGACCACAGCAAGTGATTTGGGCGGATAAAGTACCCGGTCTAATAAAGACTGCATTTCAGTGCTGAAGCACAGCTCAATCTGAAAAGAGAGTTTGGAAATTTAGAAATGAGGAAGGAGAGAGGCATCTCACATAACAGGAAGCAGCTAAGTCAAGAAAGAAGAGGTACATCATTCATACTAGTAAGGGATCAGATCTGTATTCTCAGAGGAAACCCCTTAACTGGAGATATCCTGAGATCTGGCCCATCTTCTTATTTCACGGAAAGATAAATCCTTCCATTCTACAACCCTGCACCTTACACTAATGGTCTATGGCAATGGCGGTGAGCCTAAGGCATTTTGTGCCACGCGGGCTCTTTATTATCACTGAATGCTCTGAAAGGTTCCCCATCACTGACCTATGGGTAAGAAAACTAGATGTTACACAGAAAAAATCCACTTCAAAAACACATACAGAAAGTATGTGTAATTTAAAAAATTCTGACTTATACCACTCTTGGAGAAGTATCAGCATTTCCACTTAAGCAGTGCACTTGAAATACTTACATCACATCCACAAAATCTGATTACAGTAATTCATACAGAATTACAGGACTTGAAGAAACTAAAAATCTGAGACAGGGATTTAGCTCAGTAGTTCCGGCTGCCTTTTAAGTCAGGTGCAAGGCCTGAGTTGCATCCTTGGTAACCACATACCACAGTGCGAGGCGTGGTGGCTCACACCTCTAATCCCAGCACTCAGAAGGCAGCAGCTGGAGGATTGCTGTGAGTTCAAGGCTCGCCTGGGATAGTTCAGGGCTAGCCTGAATTATAAAGCGAGACCTTGTCTCAAAAAAAAAATTAAAAATTTCTCTTGTATAGAGTCAATTGAAGACCAAATATTTTGTTTTGTATACAAGGTCTTTCAATTTCCACCCTAGCCTAAAGAAAGGATGGCATACATGATTTGCACAGATCAATGCAAAATGAACATTTTTATTAGAAAAATTATTACAAATTTCAAGATAGAGCAGAAGTTTAGATTATGAATGAACCACTCTAGGAGCCGGGGATTTAGCTCAGTGGTTCTGGCGCCTGTCTTCCAAGTGCAAGGATCTGGGTTCGATCCCCAGTAACCACATACAACAATACTAGGCATGGAGACTCGTGCTCAGCAGCAATCAGCACCACATACCACAGTGCCGGGCATGGTGGCTCATGCCTGTAATCCCAGCACTTGGGAGACAGAGGCAGGAAGATTGCTGTCATGTGAGTTGGAGGCTGAGCTCAGGGCCAGCCTGAACTACAAAGCGAGACCCAGGGGATTCTCATTCATAAATACACAGTACCTAAGAATCTGATAGAGCCAATCTAGACTCCGAATTCGTTCAGCCCCACTACCTTAGACCCTGACAACCTCTAATAGTCCAAGAGCATAAAAGAGACAGAATCCATCCTATTTCCATTTCACCAAGGTGTGACATGCAAATGAAATGAACTGTTTCCCACTCACATTGGTCATCACTACTATACTCACTAACAGCCCTGGAAGTGAATATTTTCAAATGCGAGAGACACTGGGAAATCAGGTGTAGAGGTGAAGTTCTGTGATAATCATGGCTTATATTTAGATTCTCACCTTCAAGTTTTAACAAGTGTTCACGTCCCCTCAGTGGCTTCTCAGTATTATAGGAAAGCCGTGTGGAGTCTTCATTCATTCATCACCCTAAGTCTGTAACAGCGCTGTCCAACAAACATATGGTGTGAAGCATGTGCTCTATAATTCTCCAGCAGCTACACTTAAAAAGCAAAAAGAAACAGATGAAATCAAATTTAAAATATATTTTATTTTACTCAACACATAAAAAACATTATCCTTTCAAAATATAATTGATGTTAAATTACAACTAGGAAATTTTATTTTTTGGTGCCAGGTCAAGGGAAAGCTGGGGTTTTACATATAGCACATGGACCACGTGGCTTTTGGACAGATTTCCAATACACAGTTATAATACAAAGTACACAATCACACACTTTTTTTCCTGTGCTGTCTTCCACTTTCCTTACCATGGCAAATTAGTGTACAATGACAGCAGTTTCAGCAACCTTCCAGTACTGCCATCTTCAACAAGATGCACTGTAACACACATATTTCTCTAGAATGTAGTTATGCAAAAGGCCTGGAAAGGCCGTCATTTGCAAACAGGTCTTATTCGTCCTTTTAAGGCATTTTTCCTGCTGGAGGGAGCCCCGAGGAGGCGTTTGGCCGGGGCGCGAGCACACCCGGAACCTCCGCGCGGCCGCCGCGGCAGGGACGCCGGGCTGCGCCCGGGTGACACGCAGGCGGGGCTCCGCTCAGCGCGGTGGGCTGCAGCGCGGCCGCCCGGCACACCCGCGTGCCCTCCCCGCTCTGGGCTCCGCCGAGGCCCGCGCGGCCGGCCCCCACGGAGTCCCGGGCTCCGCAGGAACTCCGGGCCGCTCCCGCCCTGTGCGCTCGGGGCTCCCCTGGGCCCGCGCGGCCGCCGCACTCACTGACCTGAGCCGCTTCCGGCCCGGACGCGGGAAGATGGCGGCGGCCCACAGCGGGCCGCCAGGCCCACGACCCAACCCCCGGCCTCCGGCTGCGCCGCCGCGCCTGGGCTCGCAGGGAGTCCCCGCCGGCGGACCGCCCTCCGCTCTCCCGGGACTCCCCGCCCTGGGGCGGGGCCGCTGCCCGGAGCCCCGCCCCACTCTCAGACCCCGCCCACTCTCCCCGCCCCTTCGCAGGCCCCACCCCCAGGCCTATCTCCTGAGCTCAGAGCTCAGAGCTCAGAAAGCGCCTTCCGGCGCCTTCTCACGCTTCTGACCCCATGGTCAATTTTCATTATGATCAAAAGTTATTGAGGGCGATATAGTAGCAAATCTAGGGCATGATGGTCATGATGTATTCATTTCTTACTCTGTCCACACACAGTTCTTGGGCACCTGTTTTATACCTAGCGCCGAGCTGGAATGCTGGGTTGTAGGAGTGATCTAAAAAGACACGTCCTTCTGGGAATCAGGCAATTAGTGAGGGTTTGTTTAGGTCCGTGCAGAACTGCACACGAGAGGCAGCCCCTTGTTGGGAGCCCAGCGAGCCTCCTTGAGGATCACTGGGGTGAGACGACTGAAGGTGAGAGGGCTCGGGGGAGAAAGTCGGAAAAAAAGACGCTTCTGGGCCCGGTAAGAGCAGGTGCTGGTCCAGAGAGGGTCTCTCGGCGGGATGGCACACCATGAGGCTCCCACATAGCTCGGTTTGCTTTCAGAGGACTCATTTACATGATGTCAACTGAGGTCTGAAGATATTAAATACAAAGCTCTAGAAAGAATTTTAACTCTGAGTAAGGCGATGAAATCTCACCTTCAAGATGAACCATCACTTTTTCCAGGGCAAATGCCAGGTATGAACACCTGTGGTTAAGTCTCCTCAATTGATAGGTTTGCCCGGCTGCTCCAGCCATGTTGCTCTGCCTTAGCCTCCTACAACATACCTGTATTGAACATGTTGCTGGTCATTTCCTAAACAATATGGTATTAACTGACTCTACACAGGACTTGCTTTGCACTAGGTATTATAAGTGATCAAGAGGGAGGATGTATAGAGGTTATATACAGATACACCATTATCTATAAGGCACGTGCGTATCTGCAGAATTGTATATGCTTGGGAAATGACCAGGGTGACTATATTATTAAAATTGTTCTATTTTATTATTAGTTATGTTGTTTATCTTACTCTACTGAATTTACGAATTGGACTTAGCATAGTATACATAAAATTTGATACTATTCCCAGCTTCATATGTTCACTGGGATACTGACAAGATACCAATGGATCTTGGGATACTTACAAGATACCAATACTTATCTCCAATAAGGAGACTACTGAGGATGAACAGAGGAATTATGAAAAGATTAAAATGCTGTATTGGACCGGCCCTGGAAACCAGCTTATTGAATTGGGATGACTCTAAATCAGTGTGGCACATGGTAGAGGGACATAGTTCATGGTGGTGGAAGATGGGAAAGGCAAGAAAGCAAGGAACTTTAACAATACTGCTCCTTTTATCTTATCCATACTATTTAGGGCAGGTAGCACTCATGTCCTTAATCCTAATGCCTTCAGGCCTAGCATTGCACCATGAGTCATACACTAGATTCAACCACCTCTGTGGAAACCCTGCTTCATTCACAGGAGGCTTTGGGGATCATCTAAACACAAACCATAAGAGACTCTCATTAATTTAAAATTTTGTAGATAAACTATTCTTTAATTGTAGGAAATTTTACATTATTCTATTTTTTTTTCTTCTTAAACTGGTATTTCTAATTTAGTTTTCCCTACTGGATTATTTATTTGTTTAACAAGTAATTATATACCATCTCCAGTATACTAGATATTTTCCCATGTAGATTCATTAACATACTGTCTCAAATTGGGCATGCTGGGAATTTATGCCAAGACAAAAATTGAGATGGAGAATATCCATTAAGTGGTATTCTTGGGACAAATTTCAATGGATAGTATGAAGGAGAAGCAAAATTGGCCAGAGGAAGAAACTCAGCTGTGATGCAATAACAACAAAGACCTCAGCCAACCCAGTGAAAACTCTAGAACTGGACTAACTGGTCCTTTAGTCCTGAGTTGGGACCATGTCTTTACACTAACCCATTGATGTGGATGTGTCATTAGGTCTGAGCTGCCGCTAAAGAAAGTAGAAAAATCTTGACTATGGAATTTTCCAAAGGCAAGGCAGTTCCCCAAGGAGGCTGACAGCTGAAGACTGTGTGTGGTAGGACTCCCAGCAGCAGAGGGAATATGTCATTCATTACTGCAGGAGGATCAACACAGATTCCAACACATCTTCCTTAAAGCTTTATGAAGATCAAACTATTACTTTTTCTATTTTACAGATTAGAAAAAAGACAAACAAATCCATTGAGTTAGGCAAGATCACCATTTCTTAAAGGGAGGAGCTAGAATCTGGCTCTAGCATGGCACTCTAATTACTGTAGTAGTGGAATAGCTATTTGAGATAATTCTACAAAGCCAATGAATAATCTTTTGAAGCAAAATTTGGCAACCTTTATGGCTAAAAAGCAAATAGTAGATATGTTTGGCTTTGGATGGTGTCTTGGTCACAATGTGTGATAGTACTATTTTGCTACCAGGACCAAATATCTGTAAAAGATAAGTTATAACTTCAGGATTTCAGCCTACGATTGGCTGACTCCATTACACTGGGCCTGAGGTAAGGTGGACCATCAAGGGAGAAAGATGTGTTGGAGCAATCTGCTCCCCTCACAGGAGCCAAGAGGAGAGGAAGAGAAAGCGAGGAAAGGAGCAGAGAGGGCATGTGCATGTGTAAGAAATTTTAACAGACTTTTTTCTGGTTAGTAGGTTTTAAAAATATTGTTTTCCTTTTTTGCATTTATACAATAAAGCTGTAATTTTGATTTCCATTAAAGTGTAAAACAGTTTTAATGTGAATAATGTAATTATTAAAATGTATAGTTGGAGAGATGGGGGTGCTAAATTCCATAATGATAAATACATTATAATCCTATATCCACAAAGTTAAGGCAAAACTATGATTCCAGCAGCATGTTAGGTGCCTTATTACCTGGGATAGTTTGGGGGTGACCACCATAATGTGTGAGGCCAACACCCCTGACCTCGTACATTGCTTTTTAAGTAGGACTCGTGTTTCAAGTGGGTGCAGTCTAGCTCGAACCTTCAGACTGGCCCTTGGAGCAGCTAGCAAAGATATCAAAATGGCACTGTTAATCTCAGTCAAACTACAGCCATTTCACTCCCTTGTCTGTTCCCCTGATTGAACAGGATTTGAATAAGTCACACTTGAAACTTGGAAGCAGATGATGTGGTTAAATTGTGCCAGTCTCTCTGCTACCATGACTCTTGCCCTGGTTTAAGACTTAGTTAATCCTCGGTCAGACAGTCTCTGTTCTCTGTTCCTACCTGTTCAGTCTGTCTCCTTTGTGAGTCAGACAGACCTTCCCAAAGAACACCTTGTGTGATCCTTCACTTAAAACCTTTCATTTGTTCACATTCCGTGGGATTAACATTCAAATGGCTCAGCCTGCACTAAGCTGTTACTATTGTGTTCTTCTGGTTGATGAGAAAGAGTATTTCTGTTTCAACTAATCAAATTCACTGTCCATTTATCTGAAAGATGAGGATCAAAGCAGTAGTACACCCCACCTACTATAGGTAGTAAAATGCAAAAAGAGCCCTATAACCCACATCAGAAGGTAGTTGTAATCAGACTTAAAATAATATTCATAACCAGCGTCATTGAGGAAAACATTAGGTCCCAGCAAAATCAAAGCATGTGTGATTGACTGGTGTTAGTCATCTGGACTGTGTGAGATGCGATGCACAATGTGTACCAAGAAAGCTTCCAAACACAATGGGCTTGATGCACACATTACAAGTCTTGAGTCATGAGATATTCATTTGAGAAACGTAGCCTAATTTCCTTGGCTAAATATAAGTGTAACTCAAGGAAGAGAGGGAAGAGATGAAAAATTAGTTGGAAGAGCAAAGAAAGAATCACAATTAGAATCTGGACAGAAATGATGAAGAAGCCAATTCACTTCCTGAGTTTTACCCTTTTATTTATTTATTTATTTATTTTTGAGACAGGGTCTCCCTTTGTGGTTCAGGCTGGCCCTGAGCTCAGCCTCCAACTCACATCACAGCAATCCTCCTGCCTCTGCCTTCCAAGTGCTGGGATTACAGGCATGAGCTACCACGCCCGGCACTGTGTATGTGGTGCTGATTGCTGCTGGGGTGAGTCTCCATGCCCAGTATGGTATGTGGGTACCGGGGGATCGAACCCAGATCCTTGTGCTTGTAAGACAGGCGCCAGAACCACTGAGCTAAATCCCCGGTCCCAGGAGTTTTACCCTTTTAAAGCTTTGGTATAAGGCAGTTTTATAATTGTTGGTTTGTTGGGTTTATTTGCCGCCTTCTGAAAAATGTTTAAAAGAATTTACTACTTTAATATTGAGAAGAGAGATTAAATTTGTAACAACATTTAAAAGTTTGATTCAAGATTATGACTTATTGCATTAGTAGATTTTAATGTGTTCTGTGTATAAGGATATATATATGTTATTTATATATATATGTTTACAAAATCACATATAATAGTGAATAGTATTTCTTCTCATATGACACACATGAAAGCTTTCAGATCTTTTTATTTCCAGTGTTTACTTTTGATTAGGACATGTGGCAGTACAGGGTGGCTTCCTTCCTTGGGTGGACTTGGCACTTGTACCTGTCACATCTGAATTCTTTTTTATCCTCTTTTCCTTCCTTCCAACCTCCTTCCTCTATCTTGTAGTTCCCTTCTCTGTTTGACAAGATCTATCTATTTCCTATTCTCTGTTACTTTGCTTTCTATTTCTATTTTAGGGTTCTTACATAAAAAGATTCCAGAATATTCAAAAAATAATTGTCAATATGAAGGTTTTTTTTTTTTATTCTGGTCCAATGTATTTTCCCCACTTGATCTCTTAACTCATTCTAGTTTCAGTCCAATGAATTTCCTATCCCTTTTCCGTAAGACTTTCCCGACAGTATGCCTTTGTTTCTTTTTTTGTGGTCACTGCTGCTGCTGGAATGCCCCCTTTTAAAATTTAGAAACATTAAATTCTATCTATCCTTCAATATATATAACTCCAGCCCGTCCTTAAAAATCACCCATTGCTGGAAGTAATGTCCACCCATCTGGACTCCTAGCATTTTTTTGTGCTTCTCTCAGAGTCCTGGTCTGTTTGTAGCCATAGACAGACAGACAGACGGACGGACGGACGGACGGACTGACACCAGACTTTTAGTCACACTGTATTGCATTTCCATTGTAAATTCTGCGAGGGTGTGATCCGTATTACAGCCATCATTCCCTCATTGCTCCTCCTTGGCTGGTTAGTGCTGAAGGCCAAGGTGGGAGAGGTGTGTGCGTGTTAGGAACAAGCTTCACTCCCAGAGTTTGTCAGGATACAGGACGGATGATCACACTATCGGGGCAAGAGAGTCACCCGCAGGGTTCAGTAGGACTTTCTGGCGGACGCGAGGCATCCTTAGCAGAGAAAGGTGTTCTTTGGGAGTGGAGCAGTGTAAATCAGAAATTGTATTGGACACCCAGCAGAGAAAAAACCTCGAGTTAAGGTCGGTATTAAGAGACCCGTGGTGAGAATTCCTCAGCAGTCTCCAGAGAACCAGAGTCCTCAAGTGAGAAAAGAAGATCACGTGACTACCCAAAATCACAGCACGGGGGTCAAAGTTAGTGGGGTCTTTCCTTCTCCAGCCTGGAAGGACTTACAACTGCTCTTCCTGAGTTTGCGGAGGGAGCGAGGCATGAGTGAGGACAAGAAAAACCTGGCCCTGCCTCCCGTCTCCCAGCAGACTTCCAGTCCGAAGCAAGCCTGCCCTGAGCAGGGGAGAGGCGTCCACTTTAGTTCGGCTCATACACAAGGTAAACATTTTAATTATGGGAATGAGGTAGTTCTTACAATGAAATGTGAAAAAAATGTGCTTTTATATTGAAGATTGACTCATTGCTATCTGTGGTTTCATCCTTGTAGCAAGGAAAATCCTATCCCCTAAAATAGAGATTCCCTAGGGGCACAAACTTGTTTTACAGTATGTCCTATGGAGACCCTGCTCTTTTTTAGTAATGATAACACCTAACTTATCAGGAGGAGGAAACAATTTTGTGCAACTAAAAATTTAAATCTTTTCTTCCAGTGCTGGGAAAGGGACTGAAGGTCTTGTCTAATCAGGTAAGGCCTGTACTGCATACATCCTCATATCTCCAGCCTGGAAAATTTAAATCTTTAATAAATAAAATATATGTTACAACATATATTAACATATAGACAAAGCATGATTTTTTCATTTCTAGTTGCACAAAGAGGGTGTGTTTATTTTACAAAGGGCAAAAACCTGTAGCTCCTAGACTGCAGATGCATCGCTCCGAGGCCATCGCAGTTATTGTGATGGTTGTCAGGGGGCAGAATGCTGGAGGAAAGCGCACATTTCTGACACAGTAGTAATGGGAGCAACGCTGTATCTCATGAGGAACAGTCTTCGTGATTAGCAGTGTAGGCAGATGCTCAGACTGTAGTGGGATTACATAATAGATGTTTATGTAGTAGATTCTAAAACAATCTTCTGAAAGCAACTTAGTTTTTATTAATAGGAAACCTCATCTCTGCAATTATTTATTAAATAATTTGAAAGTTGAAATCCCACTTGACATTTAATATGTCAGCCAAGAAAATGTGCATGTATCATATTTAGTTCTCTTTTACAATGCCAAAATTATGTGTTAAGCATAAACTGAAAAGTCCCAAGGGACTAAATTTAACTAGAAGAGCAAGAAACTAAGGGGAAAAAAAGAAAGTCAATAATCATTTGTAAACAAGTTTAAATTGTTTTTTTTTTCCTATTATTTGGGACAAGCTAAGTTCATATTTAGAAGTTAAGGTAGTGTTATTTTGTGTAAGCAGGAGTTTTAGCATGCAAATTATATATTCCTAGCTGAGGATGTACCTCAGTATTTGAGCATTTACCTAATATGTGCATGGCTGAGAGTTCAATCTACATTATACACTTACTTCTTTATCTCTAAATACATGTAAATGCTACTAGTCTAACTGCAGAAGTAAGGTATTTTCTGTTACATACAAATGTTTCCTTATGTTAGTGCCTATAAGTGTTGAATTTCTGTATTTATTAAATGAATGAATGTCTTATTGCCTGAGAGTTGTTTTTTCTTCAAATTTTACATAAATATCTGGCATATAAGACTCTCAGTTAGTAGCTTGTAAAGGAGGCTGATGTTTTGGCAGCTACCTTGACATTATTGGGTTCAAGGAAAACCTGTCCATCCTGAGTGTTAAATAGAATAGGGTAGGTAGGATTACTCATTCTGATAAAAGCATTCCTTCCAAAAATGTGGCTCAAACTGCCATTGATATTCCCACCAGCTCTTTACATTTTTAATTACTGAAATTTATTCCTTTTAACCTAAATTTTTCTTTCATTTACTTTTATTTTACAAGGTAGACACTAGGACCAGAGTATATAGAGAATGAAATAACATGTGGCCACTTCATGCCTGTGTACATACCCAGGGAGATTGGTATTCAGAATGGTCATTTCCAATATTCTTCCTTAGGGTCTGAAGTGAATGAAGAAATACACATCGCAGGCAGAGAGACACTTGGAGATCAAAATCTCACTGCTGTAATGCTGAACATGGGTTGGATCGCTAACACTTTGGACTTTATTTGGAGCAGTACTGTTGCAAACAGTGTTATTCGCTGCCTCCAACCTTCGATCCTGAGTAGGGAGAAGATGCCTGGGAATGAGCGTAGAGCTGTTCCTGTGCATGGAACTTTGAAAACATTAGTTTCACTAATTCCAGCAAAACAAGACAATGAGTATTAGTTTTCTATACTGTTTGTGGTTGTGGATAACCTGAACTTCTCCTCCTACAAGGAAGTTGAATAAGGGACAGAGAGATGCCAAGAACTGTATATCAGCAGAAGTGTCACATAAATGTAAAGGAAAGGAAACAGAGTTCCTGTGATATATTTTGGGGAATTTTTAAAGTTTTACCATCATTTTTGGAAAAAGGAACTTATTTGTTTTTAAATTTTTAAAATTAGTTCACGGTTGCAGTACATCATGATTACATTCCTTGTGGGAAGTTGGTACATGTACATACTGTATCTTAATTCTTTTTATGTCCCCTATCCTTCCCTCATCATCTCACCCTCCATCTCTTGGTCCCCTTTTATTTGCCAAACTTTTATTTTTATTTCCTGCTATCTATCTTTTATTTTGTTCTTTATTAATCCTCCGGGTTTCTCCTATAAAAGAGCCCATGGGATATTTAAACTTATGTGTCGAATTTATTTCACTTAACGTTATGGTCTCAAGGTTTATCCATTTCCTGAAAATGACTCCCATTTATCCTTCTTTGGAGCAAAGTAGTACCCCAAAATATCACATTTTCTTCATCCAGTCATCTGTTGATGGGCATAAAGGCTGCCTCCACGGCTTAGCTGTTGTGATGTGTGCTTTTAGCAACATAGATGTGAAGTTATTACTGTAACATGATATCTTTAACTGTTTTGAGATACCTAGAAAGGAACTAGTTGGTCAAATGGATGTTCTAATTTTAGTTTTTTGAGGAATCTCCATAGTGACTGCACTGGCTTATATTCCCCAAGCAATGCAGACAATTTGTGTTTTTCCACAGTCTTGCTAGAATTTGTTAGTATTTGATTTTTTGGTGTTAGATAGTCTTTCTTGAATAAAAGGGAATCTCAGTATTTTTTAAAATTTGTATTTCCCCAGTGGCCAAAATATTGAACATTTTTCATATATTTATTGGCATTTGAACTTCTGAGAAGTATCTATTCACTTCAGTTGCCCATGTTTTGATTCATTCTTTTATTTTGGGGGATTCCAATTTTTTGAGGTTATGTATATATATATATATATATATATGTATATATATATATATGTGTGTGTATATATATATATATATATACACATATATACATATATATACATTCCAGGTATTACTCCTTTGTGCAAGGAATAGGTGGCAAAAGGTTTTCCCATGCTGTAGGTGGTCTCTTCACTCTATTGGTTGTTTCCTTTACTGTGCAGAAGCTTTTAAAATTTAATATATCCCACTTTCTCATTCTTGATGTTATTTTTTGTGCAAGTTGTGTTCTGTCTAAAAGGTTCTGACCTACACCTGTGTCTTCAAGAGTTGTACCTATTTTCATTTCCAGTTGATTGTTTTTTTCTCAATATTTAGATACTTGACACATATTGATTTTAGTTTAGTACTTGGTAAGAGATATGGATCTAGATTGGACTTTTCCACATGTATATAGGCAGTTTTCCCAATACTGTTTGTTAAAGAGGCCATCTTTAACAAATTTATCTATAAGACAACCACAAAATACACAGTAATTTCTAATAGTTATTCACTGCACTACTACCACTGATGTATAGTTGTGTATACATTGCTATGGGTATTATAAAAAAGTGAAACAATACCAAACTCCTCCTCTTCACTTAGTGAGAGGATATTGAAATATAATTATATAAGGTATTTACAACTCAGTACAAAACACAGTAAGTTTGATTAATGATTGATAACTAAGTGTTGCTGAAAAAATTCAAGAGTGGAGCCAGGGCTGCAGCTCGGTGACACTGACCCTGCCTTGCAAGTACAAGGTTCTGAGTTTGATTCCTGGTACTGAAAAAAAAATTGAGTATGGAGTGATCTCTGTGGGATGGATATCAGTTAAGAAGTATTGCTTTTAAGTGAGTTCAATCCGACTTAAACCAAAAAAAAGATGGAATTTGAACTATTTAACTATGAGTCCAGAGATAACAATGCCTGTCAAGCTTGCTTTGATTCAGTGGCTGTGTGATATTAATAGGAAGTGTATTTCTTTATATTTTCTTCTGCTCTGATTAGCTTTATCAAAAAATGAATTTTATGGTTAATATTCAATGGCTACCTTTAACTGTAGAGTTTTTTTGTGTGTGAGAGGTTTTTTCCTGAGCTGTGGCTCAGAAGAGCATGAAATCTTTCCTAGAAATCAGGTATAGCTGTAAATGAGTTACTATAGTGAGGGCATAATGTTGATTAGTCTAAATCACATGTCTGGGATAAGCATTAATACCTTAATCTGGATAGATATGGGGAGATAAGTTAGTATGAGGATTGCTATATTGGCTATCAAGTTACATTTGAATTTCAAATATAAAATGAGTATTTTTTAAAAAAGTATATCCCAAATATTACATGAAATATATTTGAACTAAAGAACTATTTATCTGAAATTAAAAATCAATTGGATGCTGTCCATTTAGCAAACTTAGTCATAGTGAATGACTGTAGGCTGTGTTCACTTCAGCTAGCAGAGTTGGGAAAGTGTGTCAACATGAGAACTCTGTGGGACTCCATGGATAGCTAAGATGCAGGGAGGAAGAAAAGGTTGAGGGGAAGGAGGGAAGTGGAGTGGAAGGAAGCATCCTGAGTAAAGCTGTGTCTTTGTGTGGTCAAAATCCAGTACCTGACTAGAACAAGGTCCACTCTGGCCAGCGGAGGTGGCCCAATTTAGAGAAGGGTAAAGTAAGTACTACTTGAAGACTGCAAATAGTTTCAAGTGTCAGTGTGTAGAATTTGAGAATTAGCTTCTGGGTGAAGAGTTGGCAATCTTTTCTGTGAAGGACAGAGAGTTTCAGACTTGGAAGGTCTTTTGGACTGACTATATTATAATGATTCGAATCTGCTGGAAAGCATCCACCAATGAATGAGCATAAGCTAAGTTCTGAAAACACTATGTACAAAACAGTCAGGAAATACATTTGGCCCACAGGGGAAAAATTTTCTTGCATGTGTTATAGATTATGGGAACATCTACTATTGGCCCCTATTGTGGATAAAGTTGGTTTTGCCTGAAAAGGGCTCGTCTTTTCCTTCTGGGAACTGTGCTGTTCAGTATGCTCCTGATGGGATTCTCAGCCACTCTAGCACTAACACATTTGGTAATCCACAGCTGGCCCATCAGAGAACGTCATTCATCTGGCTGGACTGATTGAATCACAGATGTACACATGATCCTGGGACTTTATGCTATAGGTATCAAGAAAGACAACCTCTTAGCATTGTTAGGGAGGGCATAAAACTGGACTGGTGTGAACTCAGGGTGTCAGTGAGTACATCCCTTTCCATTTGAAGGAAGAAGTTTTTGCAGTGAAAAAAACCCAGTACAAGAAATAGAACTGAGAGGTAGGAAGAAAGTGCTAACCCAATTGGTTTTCAGTGAGATTCAGAGGTGATTCACCAGAGCTTTGTTTGCACTGGGATAAACAGCACCAGTATTATTGTTAGACTTAGAGTATCCTGGACCATGTCTGTCTCTACATTTTAACAAGATCCTGTGACTTGGTTTTTGCTTAACCCAATTTGAGTCAAGATTCTGCTACTAAGAGTGGAAAGTGTCCTGGCTGCAGTAACATTACATACGAGTCTTCAAAACTATAAGTTTGGAAAGTGACCTCATTAAAACTGTGCTTTTCTTAGGTGGATGTAGTGTCCGAGATATATTGTGGAGGCTTGACATGAGGGAAGATGAGATATGAAATCAAATTAAGAAGCATGAATTCCTGGTGAAGTCTAGAACATAAATTATGTCCTTTGCTGAGTTTTCTGTCTTTGGACATATCTACTGGATTGGTTTCATTGATCCTAATATTTTCATTCACTTGTTCTACTAATATTTTTATGAGCATCTGTGAGCTATTCAGTACTCCCTAGATATTAGGGAACTAGGCTAGAGGATAGCAAACTATTGACCAAATCTGCCTGCTGCCTATATTTATAGATAAAGTTTTACTGAAACACAACCATGTTCATTTGTTCATATATTGTCCGAAGAAGCTGATTTTGTGCTATAATGGAGGAGTTAAGTACGTGTGACAAAGGCTAAATGTTCTGCAGATCCAACATTCATTGACCTTTTAACTGATCTTTGTAGTAGACTGGTGAAATTCCTGTTTCCTTGGAGCTACAAGGAACTGCGAATATGAAGGTGTAACTAACAGGGATCAGATATCAGGAGACACAAGGGCCTCTGAGGACACAAGTTATAAATGATGAGGAGCCTTCTGTGCAAAGACCTGGAAAGAAAGCCATAAGAGCAAAGGTTCTGAGGTAGGAGTAGATTTTTGGGGATGAGAAGCATAAATATAAAAATAGGCCAAAAAGCGAGCAAAGGACAAATTTTTGAGGGAGCCCTTTTGTGAAAATTTGTGTAGGAAATCATGGTTGGGCAATGCCCTGCCTTTTCTTTGTTCTTGAATTGCATTTCAAATTGCCCTCAAAGCCTGGACAATGTGCTCTCTTTGAAGATTTCTTTTTTTTGGTCTATAATATTGTTATAAAAAAATCCAAGTGTACAAAAAAGTTGACAGGACTGTATAACAAACCCACTGTCTTTTACCTACCTTCTGCAATTGATATTTGTGCTCTAAGGATATCAAACGTATCTTTCCACTTACTCTATCCATCTTATTGTTTTAATGATGCACTTCAAAGTAAGTTGTAGACACCAGCATACATTGTTTTCAGAACTTCAGCTTGGTATCCACGTCTAGAATTCAAAGCAATTACTCAATTTGTCTTGAAAAAAGATGAATTTTAAGGAGATAAGAGTGCTCATTATTTAATCATTGCACATTGTATGCATCTATTGAATTGTCACAATGTGCCCCAGAATAGAAACGATTAAGCATTCTGTTGGGAAAATGTGCCATTGCCTTTCTTCCTTGCCTGTTGCTTCCACTAGATTGAAGTGATTGTGCAGTATTTGTTTTCTATCGGTGCCTTACATATAGTAGGAACTAAGTTTGTTAAGTGGATTTTATCAGCTGTTACTCCAGTTTATTACTTCACATATAAAGAACAGTAGTTTTACCAGTGCTTCGATTCATTCCCTCATTTGTTTTGGGAAATCTGTAGAAAGCAACTTTCATTCTACCGTACTACATCATAGGCGATTATTTTAATTAATGAGAGTGGACAAGCTGATTCACACTGTGTTTCTACAAAGTTCCACAAGGTGGTGCCCAAATATCTTTTTAGAGCAATAATCCCTAAAGACTACTGGTTTCAACTAATTTATTTTAGTTAGTGTTTAGCCTTTCTAAATTTGGTCAGTGAACATAATAGAAAATATATAATTAAGAAAATAGTTTCCTATAAAAAATAAAATTATACATGAGTAACCTTAGGATCTATAGCTGTGGACATGACCAATGAATAATGATTATAATAACTTTTATTTGTATAGAGTTTTTAAAAAAAGTTTTTCATGCTTCCACATATTAAAAATATTAATTAACATTGAGTTCCTTTCACTGTAAACTTTGGTGAATGGTTTGCTTGTACTACATAGCTTAACTAGGCAAAAGAAACAAACTACTGAATAAGAAGAGCTATATAATTTAGGTGTAACTTTAAAAATGATGACTATTAGCTTAATCATGGACAGTGTTGTATGAACTCATGTTATAATGAACAATGGGATAATAAGTTACTTAATATTATTTAAATATTTTTGTTGTAGGAACCTAATTATTTAAAAACTTTCATTTTTGGATATTCTTATTACATCTCATTCCAGTGACCAGAAAATTTAAATAGCTGGAGAATTTTCTAAACTTCATTCAAATAACGATCGCTGACTTCACTAGTGTCTATATCTCGGCCAGGGTGTCAGTATCATGGCCCTCAGGCACTGCAGTCAGAGTGACAGTCCCCAGGTGCTCAGGCAGAACTGTATAAACCTGGAGGACAAAGTTCTTTTGCTAATTCGGTTCTGAGAATGAGTGTTCATTGCTTCTGTTGGCCCCAGGAAGGAATTAATACTTACATAGTGAGATATGAGAACCATAAAGGGCCATATTAAACACATATTTCACAAACATTAATTGTTGGCTATGTGCTCTTCTTTTTCTTTATGCTTCAGCATAGCCCTAGGTGGTGCAAAACCCAGCAAACCTCTAGGGGCATCTAGGGATGAAGAAAGATATTCAATTCATGCGAAAAGTCTAAACTTAGTCCCACATTGATTCAAGATTTGACATTTGGATGCATTTCAAAAACCTATCCTGTATTTTTATTAGCTATGAAATGAAATAATTAAATTGAATCTCTGAAATTCAATGCTATTATTTGTCTCCAGTACAAAAATGTTTAGATACTTAGTGTGTGAGGGCGGATTAAAGAGATTACCAAGATTTGGCATAATACCTTCGAATGTCAGAAAGCAGAATCAGTTAAGTAAAAAATAGCAGACATTTTCTCCATTAAGAGCACATTTAATCATGGTTTAAATAAATCTAATCTTTTTCTTTAGGTGGGTGCAGTGTGAAAAAATTAAGAATTCTTTAACCACTAAATTAAGGGACTACTTAAAAAATCTGAATACTCAAACCCAACATATAGGCCAATATATTTTTTGATGTGTATTAGAAAGGAAAATTGTGATTTTTTCCACATAGCACATTGGTTATTTTGGTGTGAGAAATTGCTTTTAGTACATAATAAATAACATGGAAATAGGAAATATCAACATCAGAAGAACATTATAGAGGCAGGAACATTTTAATAGTTTTCAGTTTTGCACAATGAAAATTTATGCTGTCCTTATAGTCTAGAAGACAGTGTATTTTGTATATCTGACAATTACTCAAGCTAGGAGTCAAATAATGACTAAAATGAGGTGTTTTATGGAGTAAATACTATAATAATGATTGAGACATTATTACTATACACCTAAAAATATTCAAAAAATAATTTATTAAGAATACCCATATAAAGGAATAGAAGGTGAATGGTAGGGCGAACTCAGCTGGAATTTGGGGAGGGGAGACAACACTGCAGGACTCCAAACTCATGCAATACCATGTCTCCTAAATGCTATTATCAATGATCATTTTGACTCCATTATTGCCTTTGAATCTTTCTTTTTGCTGATAAATAGGACAAATAGCATTTTAATGTTTTTAAAATTTACTGATGAAAGACAGGAGGGAATGTCTATGTGACATTCTTGGGGCCAACAGGAATAATGAATTCCAGAAACTTCAGAGTTTGGGAGCAGGTGATAGAATTTCTACTGTATCACACTTTTAGGATAAAAATAGAACAGAACAAAGCAGGGATTTATAACAGTGAATTTTCCAAATTTGGCCCGAATGGTGTGGAATTCTCCTTTCTCAGTTGGTAATGTTTTCTTTAGGAATCAGCAGGATGGGAGTGGCTGGAACTGGAAGAAGTAAAATGCTATACTATCCCTAGTTTCATTCCAGTTGCACTGCTTTGATGCAGATGTGAGCTGATGGGTAACTAATCTTTTTGACTTCATGAAGATAAATGTTTCTGATTATGTAAAACATGATAGACTTTGACTTCTTGTGAATGGTTCTAGGACCTCAAAATACTATCCCCACTCAAATGGAGATTTGGGCATTGTTATCAAAGCTAATAAATGAAGATATTATTTTGTGGCCGAGTAATGTTAAAAATAGGGGAAAAATATTTTCTAACTAGCAGTCCTCTAGATGAGAGCAATCTGTTGTATTGCAGTTCTCAGGTAACTGACTACTTCTAATGACCATTAGAAAATATATAGTGAGTGTTTATGCTGGGCCATCCATGGTGGTAATGATAAAAAACAGTGTTATCTTTTTTCTATAAATACTACTGTGGAACAACTCTCTAAGAGCATTAATCATGGTTATCACACTTTCTTATTTGTCTGTTGTATGTGGAACTATGCGCTAATCCAAGGTCAACAGTTAGGGTGAAGGTTATTGAGTTTGAATATGGCACATTGCTTTTCTGGGTATGATGCCAATTGTTCTATATAAATACAATTTAAGAGTTTCTTTGGAGTCACATACAGAATTACAGTAATTGCCACACGTGGGAGTGAGCAGCTGCAAAGCATAGGTTAGTTTACTTTCTCTGCACATTGTAGGCTGGAGATGAACAGTAAGGTAGGACTCTAACCTCTCACTTCAATAAGAACATCTCCAAAACAGGAGGGCTTTAGTCCACTCCTACACCTAGGAATCACTTATTTGCTTCTTAGGGACATTATTTTTCTACATGTTGTTAATTTGTTCTAGGGAACAATGTTAACCTGGAAAAAGTCACCCCCATTTGTTCCATGTCTCATGAAAGTGAAAGGTGAGCCTAAAATCCAAGGCAAATACATGACCTTCCTTGGGAATTTTCACTTTTACTTGAAGTCCTACAAAACTTCCTCAGTTCCTCAAAAGCTGCTCTGTGACAAGGACACAATGAAAACATGAATATTCATGTGAATACTTTACTTGGCTTAATGATGCAATGGTTGTCATAAGTGAGGATCAAGGGTCAGATAGACCTGAGTTCAATCCCCTCCTGGCATTTGTAGCTTAAGGATGAGTTGGGGAACATTACTGTACTCCTCTCTATCTCTTGTCTGCAAAAGGTGAATTCTTCATTTTGCCTTGAAAACTTTCATTTTCTTTTAAGTTTCTTTCATTTCTTTTAAGTTTTCCTTGAAAACTTTCATTTTCTTTTAAGAAATTTTCTTTACAATTTTTTGAGGTAATTGTAGATTGGCAGGCAGTTGAAAGAAAAAATGGAGCATTCCGTGTGTCTTTAACTTGGTCTTTCCCGACGGATGGTAGCATCCTGTGGGACTGTAGTATAACACGACCAAGATGTGGACATTGATAGTCAAGACCCTGAGTCTTTCTGTCACCACAGCAATCCCTCATGTTGTCTTTTTATAAACACATCACTGTCTTCCCTCTACTCCTCCCTCTGCTCGTTCTGTAACCCCTGTTAACCTCTCATTTGTCCTTCTTTTCTATGATTTAGAAATGTGTTCTTGTGGAGAACCAGATGAAATAATGCACGTGAAAAACTCAGCACAGTGCGTAGCTGTTGATAAGTGATCAAGAAATGGAGAAATTAAGAAATTAAAAATAGAAGGATCAGTAAAGGATCAGTAAAGGATCCTTCCTGGAGGAAGGATCAGTAAAAATCAAATGCACCTATGCTTTAAGGACATATATAGGAGCAGTGACCAAACAATTTTTGTGTTCTCTACCTCACAGCCCATCTTCCCTAAGGAAAACTTGCTTTGCTCTAGTTAGCTTCTGTTGCTAATAGAGCAGAGTCTTACTGCCTACCATAACTAGAAGATTACTTATGTTCTTGATTTTGTTGCTTTGTAGTACAATGAATATTATTACAAAATTATCACAAAGAGATTTTAAATACATAAAAAGAAATGGGAGCCATTATTACTATAAGGAGCAAAGATTTTAAATGTTAAAATAGTTTCCTGAGAAAGCTGATATGTGGCCTCTGTTTTAAAGGCACCTCATTTGGAGACTACTGGTCAGTTGTGAAGGGATCTTGGCAGCTATGACATTAACTTACTAAAGACTATAAGCAAAAGATAGGGAAAAAGATACTGGAATACCTATAGTGACTTTCTCTTTACACAAAGACCTCAGAATGTTTTTTATTTTTGGAAGAAGTATTACACTATGCCTAGACAGGTCTTGCTTTGTAGTGCAGGCTGGCCTTGAACTTACTATGTAGTCCAGATTAGCCTTGAACTCACAACAACCTTCTTGCCTCTGCCTCCTGAGTGCTGGAAATCCAGGGGTGAGTTACCATAACTGGCAGTGTGGTATGTTGTACCAGGGATTGAACTTGGGACCTTCTGCTTGCCACACAGACACTGGAATCACTTAGTTAAATCCTCACCCAAGACCTCAGAATATTGACCACTGTACAGTTACCTCTTACACTTCCTAAGTGGAAAAGACTCTCATAGGAACTAATGGGGAAACAATGCTAATTTCAGACTTACTCTTATATATCAACGTTTTGCTATGAAAAAAAAAATCACAGTAGAAAGGCTAGAATAATGAACCGCTGCCTAGCTTTCATAATTATCAAACTCTCTTGAAAAGTCTATTTTTACTAGGAGTCAACTATAATTTATGATTCTTTACAGAGCTGTTTAGAATTGTTAGCATATAGCAGACAAAGAAAAACTAGGAATTGAAAGAGAATCACATGCCATGGAAACAAATCAGATGGTCAATAAATGCTTAACATGTAGAAAATTTGTTCAGGTTATTTTTTATAATAGTCAGACAAACACAGACTCCCTGTGGGAGAGCTCTGTGCCTTTAAGGGAGTTCCTGATCCCTCCCAGATCTGGCACCCTGGACAGGTGCCTGGACACTCTTGCTTTAACTTAATCTAATAAATAAGAATAAAAGGTTGCAAAAGATCCAAAGGCAAAGGCGATCTTTATTTCCCACAGAACAGAACAATGTCAAGTGGTTAACTCCATCCTTAATAGTCTTCCTTATTGTGGACATTGCTCAACCAGTCTTTAATTCCTGCTTGATAAATTTTATAAGGTAAGATATGCTGCTTTGCCTTAGCCATTTAAATAAGAAAGGACTGTGTAGGGTCTATGGAAAACCAAATGATTTATGTATTTATTATGGAAAGATACCTTGTCAAATTTTTTATCCTTTGTTATTACTTTAAATAAATTATTAAGAAAATGTGACTAAATGTTAAAATATATACATTTAAATTGCATTTATTTTTAGTTTATAGTACTACATTTTCTGACAATGATATTAATATTTGAGGTCAGCATTTAAAAATTAGAACAAGTTTTTATAATTTAGGGTTAATTACATAATATAATTTGGATAGTTTCACAATTTGAATAAAGTTTTCATTCAATCATTTTATCTTCATGTAGAAACAAGATGCAAACACTGAATAAAATTGATAAACTCTTAATATTCAATACAATTCATAAACTGAAAGATAATTTTCTTTCTGAATTATTATAAAATATAAATGGAATTATATATCTCAATATTGACCCAAAATACATTTGAGGAGAAAAAAGCAAAAATATAGCACTAGGCTAAAGATTTTCATTTTTTCAAGCCATGGTAAATGTAGAAGTTTGCATTTCATTTATGTAACTAACAGTATTTTTCACTCCTTAAGCTCATTTTGATTGCATGTGAAATCTAATGAAGAGGTGAAAATTATTAAAAACAGAGGAAATGAAATTAATAAAAGTTTTTTAGAAAGGGGTAGGCTTTCATAGTGCCAAACTAATCAAGGAGAAAGAATTCAGGAAAGCATGAGGACTAAAACAGTAGAGGAAAAAAAAGTAGAAGACTGTCCTTTGAGTACCAGAGGGAAGCTAAAAGGAATAGAGATTTTGGTTTGGGGAAGCTAAGTAAAAATTGTCTGAATAGGGAGGAATAAAATGTAAGATACTATAATTATTGTTATGGGGTAAATTATGTTATTATCACATATGGGATTCAAATATGAATTCATAGTTGCATGCCAAGAAAACTATATGACCAGGTGCTTAGTATATAGGAAAAGATAAGTCTTCATTTAAAACTAGAATTTCCGAAGACCCAAATTAGGCCTCCATATATAAAAAAGTGCTCTTCTCAGAATCCTCCATGGAAATCACCATGTTTAGGTTTTTGAAGAGTTGCTCCCTCACATAGCTTAGTAAATTTCTCTTGTTCTCAATGGAATTTAGCTCCCAGACTCTTTAACTCTGGAATACTGTAAATGTTCCTTGTGATCTGAACTCAACCAAAGATAAAAATCTCATGTAATACCAGCGATGTAGTGTCACTGATTTTCTCCTTTGAAAGTGTAAATAATGGCTGGGGTTTTCTGGACAGCCTTATCTTTACATTAACCTTCAGAATTAAATTGTTTGTCCTTTGTCATCTTTCTTTTGGTTAACAGAGGGACTACCTAAGGAAGGATGTCCTTTACATGTTCCATTCCTCAGCACAGAACTTTTTTTTTTTAATACCTAGCCATCTTTAGATCTTATCCTACTTGTTCTGAAGATCAGTTGGCATTTAACACCTTGCCCTTGATATAGTTGCCAGTAGAGATGCTTGGTGATATAGCAGTGCAGTTCTAATCCACTTCCTCTGGATGGTCTTATTTAAGGAATGGACTATGACATAAACCCATCCATGGCTCTGTTTCCAACCTAACAGCTTTGCTTCTCTTTTGGGTTTACAATCTGGCAAGTACCAGAGAAGCCAGGCTCCCATTTTATTCCTCACTGCCTTCCCATGTATTTCCATCTTTCATTTAGAGCCTGGAAAAATCATGCTCCGGAGTTTCTGCTTCACACTCCCTGAGGGCAAGGTGCCAAGTGGGAAAATGTGATTCCTTTTCCAGAACTCCCGAAGTCAGTATAGTTTAAGCAAGAAAGCATTTCAAAACCGTATTGAATATTGGTTCAAAAAAACTTTTCCCACTTCTATTCTCTTGAGCATATTGAGCTTCTAACATATTAACCTTCTTTTGTTATGGAATTTTCTAGATTTAAAAGTAGTTTTGTGTATAGTTGGGCATACTGACTGACGAAGGGGACTGAGGATTTTAATGCAGAATTGGTTTTCATAATTAACCTTCCCAGATAAATAGTTTCACATGGCTGTGGGGTGGATGGGGTAGTTACTGACTGTCAGTCTTTTTTTGTCAATTCTTGTAGTGAACACTGGAAAAAGTGTTGTTTTACTCTCACATTTTTGGGATATGAAGTCCTAGTTTGGTAGTTTGGTAGAGACAAAGTTTCCAATGCAACAGTAGAAAAAAGTGATAGAGTTCTATAGAACAGAAGAGTAATTTAATTTTTGCCTTCATCTCTGAATAACTAAAGTTGTGTATCATTTTAAGATTCATATAGTGGTGGTTCTCTATATTGAAAATTTTAGATTTTTCAGGAATTTGTTTTGATGAAAATTAGTGATATAACCATGTAGCAACCTGAATTTGCTTTGGAGGATCACTGTGGAGAGAATTTACTCTGCAATTGTCAAAATCTTTGTGAGAATTGAACCACATTTTTCATACAAAAATGGAAAATGTTCTCAAATGGCTCTCCTCATTCCTTGGTTCTCATAATTTAATGAGAAATTAAGACTATTTGACAAGAGTTATTTGAATATATAAAAATGTTTATTAATAAATGTTTGGATATGGTGCTTTGTATACTTGGCTTAGTAACTTAAAATTTCAATCTAACCCTCTCAAAAAATAGGCAACTGAAATGAACAGACACTTTTCAGAAGTACAAATGGCCAGTCGTGTTCAACATCTCTGCTCATTAGAGAAAGGCACATTAAAGTAACACTGAGATTTCCTCTTACTCTGGGAAGAGTGGAACTCATCACGAAATCGAGAGTGAGACTGTGGGGAAAACAGAACCTGCACTGTTGGGGAGATACAAACTATTCCAGGTATCATGGAAACCACTATAGAGATTCCTCAAAAAACTAGAACTAGAAATTCTATTCAACCTTTCTCTTCCCCTTCTAGGTTTCTTCTAGAAAGAGTTAAAGACCCCATGTTACACTGATACATTATATTTATGTACACAATTTATTAGAGCTAAACATTAGAAGTGACCTATATTCCTACCAAAAGATGAATGGGTACATAAAATGTAGTATTTATACATAACGGAGTATTACTGTGCTATACAGAGAGATACATTTGGGTAATTTGTAGACAGAAGGATGTAAGTGAGACCACAGTATTAAGTTAAATAAATCAGACATATAAGCTTACATATTGTATGGTTTCTCTCACATGTGGAAACTAAAGGATGAATAAATTAAAGAGGAAAATAGAAGACAGAAAATATGAAACAGGAGATAGATCTTTTATAAATGTCAAAGGAACCAAGAGATGCAGGATGAGGGAAGAGGGAAAAGAAGATGTGTAAAAAAAATTAAGTTGTGTTGTGTACATGTCCCAGCTGCCTAAAGTGAATGTAACTACTATGTAGTACAAACATGTATAAATAAAAAGAAATTTAAAATATCATGTGAATGGTGTTCTAGAAATGTCAATAGAAACTTCTTTATCCAGCCAAATTATGATCTTATAAGATGGAAATTTAAAAAAAGAAAAAATTTTATAGTACTTATAATTGATTTTTCTATTTCAAGGTACTACCAGGCAGATGATTTTTCACTATCTACCATAATGTGGAATAGGTATTTTATTGCCTGTCTCCTGCTTCTGTTGCCTTTTATGAGCCAAATGGTACATGGACAAAGAAAGAAAGGATCAAAGCCAAATTTATTTGCAAGGAAAAATAATCTCCAAGGTAAAAAAAATTTCTGTTTTAGTTTTTGTTTATTGGTTTTATCCTGTTAAACTATTTATATGTATTATCACTTACAAATGGCATTTGACGTATACTGGATCTTAGCTAAAAGGCTGAGAAGTAATGGTATTTGATACAAATAGCCAATCATATAAAATACACTTGTGATATTCTGCCCTGATACAGTTATATACCTTCCATTTTAGGACCCATGAAAGATTTCAGAGCACGTGTGCATTTATTATATTGTCTGGGTCTCACTAATAAAACAGGCAGGCCATATACTGCCACTCTCACAAGAAACTGACAGAAAGGGTAAGTGGCACAAATAAGGACACAAGCAGAATTATAAGCAAAGCTAGGATTCAAACTTGAATTCTCTGTTTCCACAAAAAGTCTCTTTCCATGGTTTGAGTATTATGTTGTGCAGTAATTTCTCTCCTGGTTTAAAAAACTTAAAAATAACAGCAGCAATAAAACAAAGCGGGCACTCAGTAATAGGAATAGAATTAGAGAAATAGAGCATGATTTGTTTAGTTCTAGACCACTTTGCCTCATATCTGTTGAATTTTTAAAATATGATACACCCTCTTTTCTGCCCACTTTGAGTTTAACAATGAGAAAATGCTGAGAAATATGATATTTTGTTGATCTGCTTGCTTTTGATTTGTCTGATTTTACAAGGCTTGAAGATGTTTTAGATTAGGGGAGAGATTTAGTTCTTTACAAGTTAAACCTTATCTTCAAGGCGATTTCTCATTATTCAGAGTGCCTGTAATACTCAATTCACTGATCTCTCAATAAGAAACTACATATAATACACCACTACTTTGGGACCCATCTCAGACAATGTTGACTCATGAACAGAGACCAGTAGGCTGTCTAAGCTTTTTGTTCCATTTCAGATTCCACTTGCTTCATAGACATTGTCTTCATTGTGGACAGCTCTGAAAGTTCTAAAATTCACCTATATGATCAGCAGAAAGACTTTGTGAATCATTTGAGTGACAAAATTTTCCAGTTGACCCCCAGTCGCTCCTTGAAATATGACATTAAATTAGCAGCCCTTCAGTTCAGCAGCTCTGTCCAGATTGACCCACATTTTTCTTCTTGGAAAGACCTGCAGACATTTAAGCAGAGGGCCAACTCTATGAATTTAATTGGGCAAGGTACTTTCTCTTATTATGCCATCTCTAATGCCACGAGGCTGCTGACAAGGGAAGGGCGTAAAGACGGTGTGAAAGTGGCTTTGCTGATGACAGATGGCATCAATCATCCAAAGAACCCAGATGTTCAAAGTGTTTCTGAACATGCTAGAATTTCAGGAATATCGTTCATCACCATCGGACTTTCCACTGTAGTCAATGAAGCCAAACTTCGTTTGATATCTGGGGATTCACCTGGTGAGCCCATCCTACTGCTGAGTGATCCAACCCTTGTAGATAAAATTCAGGATCTCCTGGTAGGTACCTACTGAGTTAGTTTTGTGTTTCTCATCATAGTATTGATATTTTAGTCATATATTCTAGAAGGGAATATCCTGCTTTTAACAACTAAACAAAATAAGATTCTCTTTAGAAGTAGAAAAAGAAAACTTTCGGACTCTATTCCTCTCTATTTCCTTTATAGTTCATATAAAATAAACTGGGAAAATATGGGGCTGATTGCTTGACATAGCATCCTGAAGTTTATTGTTGTCAATGCTGAGTATTTTGGATTATTTTCTCACCATACTTTATGCTCCTGTTTAGACATCTCAAGACTATGAACACTGCTGACCTATACTCAATCTGCGGTCAACTTGTGGCCTGCTGTTTCTGTAATTAAGTTTGTCTATTTTCATTCCGTATCTGCAGAAATATTCTTTACCCTCTCTCTGACCTATTGCTGCACTGCACTAAAAGAAAGTTCACAGACCACCACTGTTAAAAGTTATTTCCTTGTTTCTTAAAGGTTAACAAGCCCATCCAATTTAAGATCACCTGCAAGCTGCAGTCAACTAAAAATTCCTCTCATCAGACCAACAAATCCCACTTGATTGGTCTGGTTAGCTGTGTCAGTGTTTTTCTATGTTGGTTGCTCAGCTCTGTGTGAGAGCCTGTCCTTACCGCTTTGGAAGACACAGCAGAGCAATCAAAAAGAAATCCCTCCTCATTGCATTTCTCAAGGACAAGACTGGAGATAAATTGGTTGATTGGTCAAGTGTTAAAAAATGATTTTCTTGAAAATAACGATTTCTTTGATTTCGTGAGGAGAAGGCAAGATAAATGTGTCCTGTGGGTACTCAGCGATATTTCCATACATTGCAAAGAATACTGAGGCTGTATTTCAAATATGGTCTTTATCCTTTTGTCCCTTCTCAAATCCTTTTCTTTGCTCTTATCTTTTTAGTATTAGTTGCTTTTAGCATGAAACTTGAATTTTTCTTACCTAAATAATACTATGCATTGAGTGCTTTCTGCGAGTTAGGCACCACTCTGAACACTTTACATTTTTATTTTATTGGGTATTTGCCACAGTCTCATAATATAGCTTCCATTAGTGTCATTCCATTCTATAGATGAACAGTTAAGGCTAGCCAAGACACCAGACTGCATGCTCAGCCCTGTGAACATATATTCAGAGAGGAATAGTAAAATTCTTCTAAGGCTTTCTCAATTAGAATTGCCCAGAAATGGTTAAATAACATCTTACTCCCCAAGCTACTGTTATTTCGATCCTTTTCTCCTCATTGATTGAGGGTACATGAGATTTCTGACTTTCCTTTTACAAGATGGTGAGCCCTGCCCTGTGATGCTTGGGCTTCATGCTCATCCTGAGTAGCTCTTCATGTGAAACGGAAATATGTACCTCATTCTCTCTGTGCCCATAGTTTGGGAGTCTTCACCATTCAACTTAAAACATGGTTCCTGCATGTAGAGAGGAGGAGCTTAGGGTCTGAACATGAGTGGCCTGCTGACCCCATGTGTGACAAGAGCTGGAGGGACAGCCAGCTCTGATTGGCCAGATGTGCAGGCTCAGGATGTTTCTGCTCTCTGTAGACTCACCCTCGCTGACGGCTCATGCCCGACTGGGGAGCCAGGCTTTTGGAAGAAGACTGAAGGCAGAAATGTTTGTTTCTGGGGAAACTAGAAAATGATGAATAACTGTGCTTTTTCTTAGCATTCTGTTTGTTCAGATAGGGGCTCAGTGAATAACCTTCTTTGTAGAGGGAAGTGCTGCTTTCAAAATGCTTCACAACTCCACAAAGCTCACAAGGTTCTTCAAACAATGACACTGGATTCAGTGTTCTAGATGGCAGCCATCTATGGAGCAGAACTGGGTTCCTAATTGGGTCATTGGAAAAATCTGTCACCTTTCTTTTTATTTATTTATTTATTTTTTTGGTTTTTTGGGACAAGATCTCACTTTGTAGTTCAGGCTGGCCCTGAGCTCAGCCTCAAACTCACATCACAGCAATCTTCCTGCCTCTGCCTCTCGAGTGCTGGGATTGCAGGCGTGAGCCATCATGCCCGGCACTGTGGTATGTAGTACTGGTTGCTGCTGGGCGTGAATCTCCACACCCATGGTTGTATGTGGTTAACCAGGGAATTGAACCCGGGTCCTTGCACTTGCAAGACAGAAACCGGAACCACTGAGCTAAATCCCCGGCCCTATCACCTCTTTCCAACATATCTTTAGTTGATTTTTTTAAACTTTGTATCTTTAAATGGTGATGTCATTTAAAAAAATTTTCACTGAGGTATAATGTAAGTAGAAAACTGCATCTGCTTAAAGTGCTCAATCCTATGCACTTTTAAAAAATTAATTTTGTTGTGAAATAGGTACATTTTGTATACATATTATGATCATACTCAACACTGACAATTTGTACCAGTACATGACATTCTAGGAGTTTTGACAGATGCAAATGTTCATGATACCAGATACTATCAACACAATTAGAATATGAAGCATTTCTATCATCCCCAATGTCACCCAGGGTGCTTGGGAATATATATCTACCTCACTCCCGAGCTACTGACCTGACTTTTTTCACTCTAGTGTACACCATCTAGAATTTTATGTAAGTAAATTTAAGGAGCATATGTCAGACTTCTTTTACCCTATAGACAGATTTTGAAATTAATCTGAGTTGTGTTCTAGAACAACAATATGTGTACCACTTTTTATTTTACAGGAGAATCTATTTGAATTTAGATTGTGCAGGAGCCAAAATAAATCAGTGTCATTGTGTATCCCTTTTATGTCTCTAGTTGGAAGTATCATGTAAGCACTTCATGAAAGCATTTCAGTTCGGAATTACCCAAGAGATGTGAAAATTCTAAATGAAAGGAATGTATGAAACATTTTTGTTATGTCTATTATGATTTACGTAGTAATACTGAAACCTCAGAAGCAGTCATCCCAGTTTCTCAGATGTACTACTTGGTTCTTTAAAAAAGTTGGAGAGAATTTGTGAAAATTTAAAAAAAAAAACCTCTTCCTCTCTGATCTTTCATGTAATGATTTTAATAGACTATATGGGAATAAAGGCTGTGACTAGTCTCTTTTGAAAAAGATTTTTAAGAAAGGTAGGGTGGGTAGAGCTATGGGAAAAAAATGAGAATTAAGTTGTGTCTTATACTGGTACAAATCCCCATTATGGAGTGCAATCATGATGTGTATATTTAATGTACCAATAAAGATAAAAAAAGAAATATATAAACTTATGGTTTGCAGTAGGAATTAATTTTATAATTTCTATATCATCTTTAGAGCTGTATGTTTTATATATTTATTAATTATACTGCCCTTACCATTTCTCAGGGTTCCTTTAGAGCGTTATTGCTACCCTCTTTCTAGATTATACAGTAGCAGTTTTGCTGCTGTGTTCAGCTTCAAGGGTTTTGGTTTGGGGTCATGGTATTTCCTCTCTTTGTCCACTAAGTCCTCTGTGATGCTCATCTCTGTCCATTTCTCATATTTTCTCCAATGCTTCTTCTAGCATTGACTTTAAATTCTTTCACAAATTTGACAGTTCCACTCTATCCTTCTCCTTTGAGGTATACAACACTGTAAAAATCCGAGTCTGTTAATAAAATGCTCCTTTGGCTGTTAGGATTGCCTTTCTCTATTTGTGGTTTGCACTGAAACTCAGTGATCCACCTAGACCATCATCTTTTCCCTCTGGCTTGGACTGTGGGCTCATGGCTTGTGTCCTCACAACCTGACCCTCTGCCCTTACTACTTCCCAAGGCACCCAGCTCAATCCCTTGTGGCTTTCTGTCCACTTCTGTTAAATGTCACTCCTCATTGCTTCCTTTGTCTTATTGCCCCCACTTTCTTTATGACTCTTTCCTCATAAACTTTGACATATAGAGTAGCATACCATCCATGAGTTGATCCTTTGCAAATCACTCAGAAAGCCCACCTATTCCAAGAAACTAGCTCGTTACTAACTCCCCCATCCCTGTCCAGGGCCTTCCTACACTGGTATGCATTGTCCTCTGTCCTTGGGACTTATAGACTATAAGTGCTCTTTGGGATGGGGCAGTGTTCTTTGTGTGAAACAGTCTTCTCCTTTGTGTAGTTTTGGGTCCATTTTTGTTTCCATAGAAATATAAATTGCAGCAAACAGAAAATCAAATGAGTTCTCAAAGTAATTATTCATGTTGTGGTTTTAAACCTTATGATACATATTTTTCAAGAGCAAATGAAGTAAAGCAAAAGTTGAGTTTGTAAGGGAAGAGCTGAAAAAAGTATAAAATTATACAAAAGACAAAATAAAAGATCAAGTAATGAATTTAAAAGGCAATAAAGATATTGCTCATTGTAAAAATGTAAAGTGACCAAACTTGGAATTTAAAAAATTTTCAGTCATTGTTTTCAAATATTACAATTTTACTTAAATTATCAGAGTTTTAAAAATTGTCTCTTGTGAGTTCTCTTTGGGTTTCTTCTTCCATTCTCCTTCCTCGAGGTAACCAAGCTTCTAACGAGCATTTTAAATAGCTTCAGAATTCTCATTATATTGTACGTACCTATCTGCAACTTGTTGTTTATTCTATGGTTTTGTAAATTTGTTTATGTTGAATTGTATAGATCCATGCATTTGCTTGATAAATAATATTTCATTTATTGATCTCTTTCACTATTGATGAATATTTTGTTTTGAATTTTTTACTAGTGATATGTCTTATACTCTGAATAACTACTATAAAGATAATGATGCTCAGTATTACTACTGTCATTCCTTTATTATTTGGTTGTGAAATTTTGTTTTATTTTTTCATAAAAAGCCATACCATAAGTTCACATTGGAATAAACGTCTTTGTAGAGGGGACAAACAATGAATGTTGAAATATACAAGTGTAAGAACTTTTTGGGCCAGGGATTTAGCTCAGTGGCCAGGTGTGGTGACTCACACCCACCTACAATCAGCATCACATACCACAGTGCTGGGTATGGTGACTCATGCCCATAATTCCAGCACTCAGGGAAGCAGGAGGATTGTTGAGTTTGAGGCTGAGTTCAGGACCAGCCTGAACTACAAAGGGAGACCTTGTCTCAAAAAAAAAAAAAAAATTAAAACTGACTTTATTTTCTATGTCAAACTATCATAAATACAGTCTGATGCTTGAGGCTCTTAAAATTTTTAAGTAGAAAACTCTTCCTCCAGGTGATTCTAATACTAGAAATCTTGGTCTTTCTATAACTTAGAAAGTTTTCATCTGAAAAATGCTCTCAGGCTTTCTAATTTTTGCTTTTTGTGATTTAATACAGTTATTAAGGCCTGCTAATATTTCAAGAAGTTATGACTCTAGGATTAATGTCAGAAAGCTATAAATAAATGGAAAAAATAGAAGAAAAGAAAATATACAATTATGTATTCTGCCTCAGTCTTCGAAGTAATGAGAACTTCTCATTATGACTGGTTGTAGCTAACTTATGGAGATTATAGAGCTGATGAAAAATAACAAAAGATAAAATATAGAATGTAATAGGATAAGATTCCTAAAGACACAATGATTTTTACTGCTAATGCCCTTCATGTCTCCTGTTATTACACGGCTGAGAGCACTTCTGAGGTTGTTGGCTGGTAGGCTTTATTGCTTTTACAAGGGTAAAAGACTGAATTGCTATTCTTCTTGGAAATTACATATCCCATTGGGAATCATTAAGACTAATAAGAAACTAGAAGCAGAACCATTAATTGAGTTAAGTTTTCATTCTTTTTTCTCTTGTAGGATGTCTTGTTTGAAAAGAAGGTAAGCAAAACCTATGTTGATGGCTAAGAATGATTCTAAAAGCTGCATTGTCAAATCGGCACTGTACTTCACATTAGAAGATAGTGGGTGTCTAAATAAAATGTTTACTTTTTAAGGTGAGCTGCTCTATTTTGATTCAGACATCTCATTTTTTTAATGCCACCAAATCCATTGCAAGTTGGAAAATGTAGAAAATGTAAGGACTATTTAATGGTGATTTTAGAAACCAGTGATAACCAAATTGCACAGCTTTTGCTTACTTTGAAATGGCTTCCTTGATTCTAAGCACATGTCTGACACTAGCTAGTTATGGGAGTCTTCTGCTTTGTGAAGCCTTCATGCTATTGACCTGTTTCATAGTTCTGGCTATTGTTCAGCACTCATTCTTATGGAGAGAATGGCAGGCAGAGCATATGTCAGAGGAACCTAGCCAACAGCATCCAGTTGGATAGGACTTAGCATAATGGGTAAACTTGAATTTGCCAAGAATTTCTGAGCTAGACAAGTACTTCTTAAAGCAAGGAGTTTGGAATATCTGAACTTTGATCAATAGCTGTTTTTAAACATCAAAGCGTTTACAAGGATTATTATCTAAAATAATAGCAACCAACCAGTCAGCAGGTTTAAACCTTGTTCCTCATCAGATTTCATTGGGTAATATATGGTCAGTTGCACCACTGGTTTATGTACCGTTAAGAGCAGAAAAAGCCATTTATATGTTTTGGTATAAATTTATTTTATTTAAATATGACAAAATTTAATCATACATTAGTAGTTCATTGTATTAAGTCTGAGTTTACCTAGAATGATATAATAGAGACAGCAGAATCTTCATATACTTACAAGGTGAACTTTCTTTAAGTTGCAGTTAATTATATGCTGGACACAATTTGCAATGCCACCCTGTACTGTTGGTCACTGTGTGTTAATATTGTGTTTTGTTACTGGTCCAGTGTGAACGCCCGATCTGTGAATGTGAGAAGGGGGATCCAGGGGACCCGGGACCTCCTGTGAGTATCAGGACTTACAACTGAGGAAGGCAATGATATCACAACAATGAAGCTGTTTTCAGAAAGGGAACTTTCAGTGTCATTCCTTATTTGATGATTAGGGCCAGTACTTCTCAACAACCAATTTAGAGAGAAATGGGAAAGAATGCAAAATCATCAATGCTTACATAAAGCTTTATCCCATTAGAAATGAGAGAAAACCTTCTCCTGCTGCAAGAATATCATGTGACTCCATGGAGAGGAGGCAGATGAGGACACTTGAGGGGTAAAGTGAAATCTGTGAAATGGAGCACCCACTGGGCAGCTCTAGTCAAAGACAGAATTTGCTATAATGACTCAATATTTGGTAAGATCAAGCCAGGAGTGTTATGGTACATTCTGGCCTACTATCTGGTGGGTGCCATCTTTAAAGTTGGAAGACATTTGAAATGACATCAAGAACACTGGAGATTCTGAGCATTTATTTGACAGAGATAATTGGAAAGTACCTCAACTGCTCATTCTGGTTTTTGTTTATTTATGTGATTGTAAACTTTATCCATAGAGTTCAGAGGTCTGAGGATGATGTTTTACAGAATATGTAGATAAAATATTTGAACTCATGGTTGTATTTGGAGACAGGGAAGGGGATGTACACTGTGACTGTTTTCAAATACAACACATTCTACCTTGGGACCTCAGCCCAAAGCCTGAACCTTTCAAACTACTCTACTAAACGAGGCATTAAAAAGTGAGGATAGTTGTCTTTTGCCTTCCTAAAATAAAACATATGATACATTAAACAGTACTGTGACAGCCAGTCGAATTGACTTTGGCTAAAGCAAATATTAACCTTCTGTTCCTGTTAAGTCTTAGTTTATACTTATTCCACTAAGAGATTACCAAGCAAAGAGACAGCCAATTATTTTTTTAAACAAAGAGTGACAATAAGAATGATTACAATCCTAAGCTAAACTGACACTTTCAATTACTCCCTATTGTCATGGCTCAACAAGCCATGGAGCTTTTACTTAATATGTATTGAGTGCCCCTAAAACCAGTTCTCAGGAAAGGCAAGCTTTTTGGTGGCTTGGAAATAGGAAAACAAAATGCTTTCTCTGAAACAGGATTGGAGGACTCCTTCCTCTATTGTTAGAGTATATTCCTTGGATAGCAGAATCTCTGGCTCTAAGTGAGCAAGCAGGTCTGGTCCTTTAAAAAACTATGACGTGCAAAAGGGGGAGCTATAGTATGTAGTCCAGAATGAAGTAAGGGTACGAGCCATTCTCACGTTTCTACGTGTTTGCTCACTCTTTTGAATCTTGGTATGAGTTTAATATTGTTTACAAAACATGTGAGCAGTAATTGTTTAGAGGAAAGAAGTAATTATTGGAGAGAGTGAGACATTATCCTCCTTTAGCAAATCTAGAGACTGTCTATTTAGGACAGTGCCATTTCCCTAGTGTTATAAAAGGGAGAAAAGAGTTTAAAACCTGCTTGGTTGGTTTTATAACATTCCTTCAATGTGCGGGATGCAGCTAATTAGCAATTATTATACAATATAGAAAACTAATAGAAAAGTTGCTCAGGCTAATTTTTTTACCTTTGCCTTCAGGTTACACATGGAAACCCAGGTATCAAAGGTGAGAGAGGACCAAAAGGAAGTGAGGTAAATAAACTGTGTTCTTATGAAGCAATAAATCTGGATTTATTTAACTAATAAAGATTAAGAAAATAAAGTATTGTGATATATAGTGGGAATATGATAAATTTTATGAAGAGTACAGTATGTTTACTCCCTAACTTATCTGTTGTGCTTGCAGTAACTTGCATTCACAAATTCTGAGTAATTTGAATGTTTTAGTTAAGAAGTTTAGGAAATCTAGAGACACTGAATAGGTAGAAACTGTTACTTAAGTAATAGTGCCCTGAATTAGTTTAGGGCAGTGTTTCACAAGCTACTAACTCATCAGATAGACATTGGTATTTGTGTTTTGTATGTACCCCCCTTATAGATAGCTGACTTGCAATAATAATAGAAAAAATACCAGGTAATTTCCCAGTCCTAGAACATCTTCTGTATTTCTCTTTTTTTGTATGTCCATCAAAAAGAATCAAGGATTTACAAAAGCTACCTATTCAAACTATTATTTGTATGGCAGCATGCCAAATTTAAGAGAGACTGAAGGAATCACAAGGAGGGAGAAAAACTATGAAAATTGAGCACAGAATTCTGTATAATAAAAAATA